>JARQST010000288.1:692704-816292 GCA_030142225.1 Pachycephus smyrnensis | reverse complement strand
TCACAATTGAATTTAGTCACAGGGATACTGTAGCCATGAAAAACGCTCAAAAGTATTGTCGATGGCCAAAACCGGTGCAGTGGCTAAATGCCGGTACTTCTACCCTACTTAATTGATTTTAAATCGAGATTCGTATATTTTGTATTATTTTGAGAAAATAATAATTTATACGAAAAGTTAGGGAAGTTAGGACACCAGAACGAAAATATATATTTTAACTTCATGGCAACCATCTGGTCCTAGTATACGTACAGTGAACTTCAATGATGCCCTGGAGTGGGGATGCTGGACCGATCAGTGCTTGACAATGATCTCCACACCAGGGCATCGTCGACGGTCACTTTACATTTGCATATGTATCATTCTATAGAATCAATTCATGCTTTCGTTTACTTATAAACTGTCGAGGAATAACGGAGGATTCCATCTAGCGTATGATAACGCTTTAAATAAATGCGTAGATGAATTGAGTGGTCATGATGAGAAAATTATGAAACCGCTCCATGTGGATTCTTCAGTGAAAATTCCCCAATTCCACGTAGAAGGTATTACATTTAAAAAATAAATAAATTCATTAAACACAAAAAATTGGACTCAACAATTACTGCAATAGTAAAATGTAATCAATAATACAATTAACTCAAGCGCCAAAGATGTTATCAAAAAGCTTATAAATAATGTAATTCATTAATAAATATTATTACGTCACTACTCCTTAACATATCACATATCCGTCATAACGCGTCGATATCTCGTAGACTTTAAACGGTGAATATTTAACGCGAGAAAGAAAAAGAAAAGAAATGGAAAAAAATGGCGATCCGACTTCTCATAATCTAAATCATGCACATAATTTTACAATCCATAAGGATCCGTCATTAAAACGAGACTCGATCCGCGATATCCATGACGCATTATCGGTCGTTCCTTCAAATGTAAATCAAATGTATATGGGTTATTTTGGGTATAGGGGTAGTTAACCCTTGGGGGAACTGACCGATTAGATCACGTCTAAATGTCCGTGACCTTGACAACAAGCCAATCGTCAAGCGGATGTGACGTAAGGACCGAATGAATTAATTAAAACCCCAGCTATTCCCCATAGGTCAAAGAAATGTCTGGAAAAAAACTTACTTTTTTCCTCCATTACACAATGACTGATGAGCTTTTTTCTAACGCTTTTATGTACCAGAGCATCTGAGGCATTCGATTAGCAATAATAATAGTTCAACAGACAGATGGAAAAGCCTGTCCGGATAAGATTAGAAAAACGTTAAACCGAAGTGTCAAAGTTATTCCTATCAATCGCTGACGATATACAATCCGATAGCGTTGCAGGTGTTCAAATTGTGTCTGTTAACTAGGCAATTGTTCTCAGTCTCAATTCAAGTGGAGAACAGTTGATAGGAAAGACTCGCAAGATGCGGCACTTCAGTAATTACCCAGTGTGTCTAGTGATTTTCTTTAGCGTCTCGCTAGTACATGGTAAGACATGCAAATTTAGTACACTGGTAAAACGACCATGATAATATTACGAAGAAAGTAATAATAGTCGAGCTAAAAGATAACATGTGGCGGGAATAGAAGAAAAATTCGAATTACGCGTAACGGCTGTCGTGACTCTGAGCTTATTCTCGGTTCTGAATATACTTAACGGGAGACCCTCTTCTTACGATAAATCATATTTCACATGCATACATTTAACGTATACCCATTCGAATGATATTCATCAGTTTGTACTAGTTTTCTTAAGGGCGACACGCAAACTGTCTGTTTCGTGCGAAAATCTATTCGTGACTCGCATGCTTCTGTACGACTTCGTCCAGCTATTCTTTGTCACTCAATCTTACCACTCTGAGGTAGTTTCCGTGCCAATTCCTTGGCTCTGCCGATATCGATCCATAAAATACATTTTGTTGTCGAATCATAAATCTCTGTTGTTTTAAAGGTTCTCTATGCTTTTATTTTAACGCCCTTCACTCTTTCATCGTACCTTCCATACTGTATAGTAATACTTAGAGTGCCTTAGAACCGGGTGCTCGGTCGGTAATTGTGACTGGCAGCTTTCGGTCGATAAGAGTAGAGTCGAGTATATGTAAAAGAAGGGCAAGAGCATGGAAGGTCGTCTACGTGCGTAATTTCACCTCTTACACGACAATGAATTATTGTCCCAGAACATAGAAGGTTCCTTCGACTGTTACTATAGTTAACGTTCTCTATTAAAATTGCCCTGTTTCTCGTGAGAAAGTATGAAACAGGTAAATTAGAAACTAGAAAAGTTCATTATCGTACTTCAACGTGGAACAATCACGATTAATAATGTTAATAGCAGTCACGGTAGCCTTGCTAATCAAATACGAGTAACTGATGATATTCGGAATATAATAACGATAAGCACACTTCTCTGGCTTATCCGACAACTGGAAAGAATCATTCATGATCTTGAGGACTAAGAAAAAAATTGTGTCCGAGACACTAATGATATTGGAAATGTGATAAGACACCTGGTTCTACTTATCCATTTGTCATCATAGATAAATGTTTAACACGTGTTAGTCACAATAAATCATTAAGAACTACGGTGTTAACAATGTCAAAATGTATCATTCAATTTTTTCTCTGCTTATCAATTTTGTAATTCTTTTTTTATCTTAGCGTCGATCAAGAGCCTCGCTGAGCAGGATGCGGAACTCCTTGCAGAAACCGCTCTCAGGGCATCAAACTGGGAATGCAAATCTGACAGTGACTGCACCGCGACTGGTAGCAGCTGCGTAAATGATCGTTGCAGTTGCGACGATGGTTACATGTTCAATATAGCCATGACTGCCTGCCTTAAGAGTAACTTTTTTTCAGCAGATTATTAAAAATATGAAACTCAATACGCAACACTGAATTTTCTTTTTCTTTTTTTTTCAAAAGTCGCAACTGCATATGGGGATAAATGCGAGGAGACTATACAATGCACTAATTATCTATTAACCGGTGCAAGTTGCACTAATAATTTATGCAGCTGTGGTGATGGCTATCATTATATTCATGGACGATGTTATGTTACCTCTGGTGAGTTTATTTTAAGTTCTTAACTAGGAGACCCAGTTAAAATTGTAGTTAACGAGATAAATTCTTTAAAAGTTTAAACACCTTAAGGGTGGGTAGCTCAAGATCTTGTAAGATCCGATGCGAGAAATTACCCCTTGAGTAAATTACTGATTTATCGCAGCAGGATAATTTGCCCATACTAATGTAAAGTATAACGTGAAATTATTTTGATAGGGTTTAGATCCCTTTACAAAAATTCATCTGCTCTTTTTCAAACGTACATTTTTAAATTTCTTTTTTATGTACAAAAATTGATGTTTCTTAGGCCTTTTTGAGGAATGTGATTCAGACGTTAATTGCTACGTCAATGCCGACATAGAAGCTACTTCTTGTGTCAATGGCACTTGTCAGTGTAGCGATGGTTATTATCAACGAGAATATCGCACTTGTAGAAGAGCAGGATACGGTAATGATTATGAATTTTTTATAAAGTTAAAACATTTAGAATTGCTATATATGTATATATATATTACTGATAATTTATATTCTTCTCTAGCTGTCGGTGATGAGTGTATGATTAATAATGATTGCTTATTCGACAACGCCTACTGTAATTCAAATTTTGTTTGTGCTTTGGATAATGATGTGGCTGCAACATCAACACGACGTCAAAGGAATTCCGAATACAGATTAATTACAGCTCGTGACGATGATGATTCTGTGACAGGTACATATGTATAGTATTTAAAAAATGTATTGTTACATATATAAATAACTCCTAGTGCAAGATTACGTTACAAAGTAACGTTACTACAGTCATAAACTTATGATTGCAATTGATGTATTATCTGTATTTTATCAGATCTATACTCCAGTTGAAATTGGTTAGCGATAATAAATGGTGAAGATAGAAGGAAAGCTTTTTATACACATAAATTATGATGACCAATAAAATACATTTTTCTTTTTCAAACAGGTCTAGGCTCCATCTGTACAGAAGATGCAAATTGTACGGCTGTTGTAGAAAATTCAGTTTGTTCACCCGATTCCACCTGCGAATGTGATACGGAATTTACTGAGAACAATGGTAGCTGTGTTCCACGTAAGTCGAATAATTCAAATAATATTTTCTGTGTAATAATAGAAACTGATACACGTGTTAATAATACAATTCGACTTCTCAGGTATATATATTGGAGAAGAATGTACCAAGGATTCAGATTGTGCAACTATTGATAACGCACAGTGCGGTTTCGTAGGGACTTGCGTGTGTAAACGCGCCTATTTCGCATCAGCAGATTTAGCAAGTTGCATTCCAGGTGAGTCATTCATAAAATGACTCTTTAGAAAATAATATCATTCACGCGTTTTAACTGTAATTCTTGTGTTTTCTAGAACTGGGAGAGAGTTGCGTCGACGGTGATACCGTGTCTATTACAAATTCCATATGTAGAAACGGAGCCTGGAGTTGTAAGAGTACTAATGTCTTTTCAAAGAACAATAAAATTTGTCGAAAGAGTAAGTAAAAACGGTTAAAACTTTTTAAATGAATATACGATATCCTAATTAAATTCTTACTGATTCAGCAACCAGGAACTACAACTGGTCTTGTGTCCACGACGAGCAATGTTACATATTCGGACCAGATGCATCATGTCGAAATAGAAGATGCCTTTGTGACGAGGGTTCTCACTTGGAAGAGGATGAACGCTTCTGCTGGGTGAACAAAGAAATTGGCGAAAGTTGCCAGGATGATAAGGATTGTTATATCGAAGGATTCCACGTGGATTTATATTGCACGGATAATGTATGTTCATGTCCTAATGGCACCCATCTTAATGCAAATGGTACAGTCTGCATCGACGATGTGGCTGGTAGGTTTTGAATAAGAAAAATACATTTCTATTTAGCATTTTTTATTTTATTTTTAAAACATACATTAATTATGATTTTTTACAGAACTTGGCGGAGCATGCGAAACCGACAGTGACTGCGCAATTGCCAATTCTATTTGTTTGGATTCATCATGTGCTTGTGATAAATATTATTACGAAGTGGACGGCCGATGTGTGGGAGGTAACTATTTCCCTTTTATTCATAGTACTTCGTGTTATTATGTAATACAGTCAATTTTTTTTATGTCTAGGTATAAATGCTACTTGTTCTACTGACGATGATTGCGATGCTAGTAATTCGATATGTTCCTCCAACTTGTGCACCTGTAACGATGGCTACGTCATGTATAGCATGGATACCTGTGTTATCAGTAAGATAATGAATACAATTGTGCAATATTAATCATTATAAATTGCAACGAATATAATTAATGATATTATCATTAGTTACAATAATATTAATAATCAATTTTAAATATTGCTTAATAATATATTTCGCTCGTAGTTTCGAATTACGGGGAAGAATGTCAGTATGACATTCAATGTTCCACATCAATGGATAACACTGTCTGTGCGATTATCGAAGACTCGGAATCTGATAACAAGACGGTAACCGGGACGTGCACCTGCGACACTGGTTATCACAACAGATATGGAGCATGTCTCGCAAAGACATGTAAGTGGAAAAAAAACTCGAAATGATATCTACGGTTACAATATATTCATTCACGTCTAATGAATGTACATTTTTGTTACAGTGTTAGGAGATAGCTGTACATCTCTTGGTGAGTGTTATTTGGACTCTGGCCTGCACGGAGTAACCTGCATGAACGGAGTATGCACCTGCGGTTGGTCTTATACGCAACTGGATGAAACGACGTGTATATACAGTAAGCCCATCTCCTGTATTGTACCTGAAACAATCAAGGACCTTGAAACAAAAAGCGGAAGTCCTGAAGTGGAGACCAAGAGATTTTTCACGATATTAATCTCAAGTCGAGTAAAGTAAAATCAGGCGCCATTACGACCTTTCAGTCAAACCGTGTAAAATTGCGCAAAGCCGTAACAAGTCTTGCAATCTAAAATTGCCATTCCAGAGTCCGCGTGCAATTTCTGTCTAAAATGCAGTTCCTGCGATCGTCGTTATCGATAAGGGGAGAGAAGGTGGCGCAGCTGGGTTACGGGGGTTGAAAACTCTGCGTGTTTTGCAAGGGTTCATTACCGGACCGTGTCGATCGCTCGTTATCGAACTTCGAGGCCGATCGAATGGTTGCCTGTGTTTACTTTAGCGAAATAAGGTTAATTTATCGACTGTAGACTTTTTTTTGAATAACTACAACTGCACGTGATCTTAATTATTTGTCGTGACCTTCGTTAAGGTCTTGTTTTCTTCTTTTTTATACACTTTCATTAACATTTCTTCGTTTTATGCTTCATCGTGTAGCTAATTTTTGCTATTTTCTTTTTTAATTTCAGGCGCCGCCAGTACACTGTTTTTATCAACGTCGCTTGGGCTGACGGTTCTACTTGCGAACCTTTCATTTTAATGAACTACACGTAAGACTGGAAGATATTTATTATTTAAGGTTCCCAGTGTACGCGTCTTGTTTATATGAAAAAAAGATACGCTCTTGCGCTAAAGTAGATGAGATCTTTTCATTGGATTATGTATCTACCAATTTCTTTGTCTTTCTTTGATACTCATTTCATGTCTAGTATAGTGTTTCTTGTTCGCGATTACCTAATCACGAGATTATTAATATAGACAATTTAGTTTTTCCGTTGTGGTATTCGGTTTATCGTATAACGACCAAAGATCGCGGGCTATAGTTATTTATAGACAGTTGACGCGTGGCCGAAGAAAAGCCGACATGGCGTAGCCAGTTTATCTTGATCGAAGACAAATTGGACGTTCGGCAAACTGGGTTATTTCGGAACTCTGCATTAATACAGATTTAGTCCGTGGCTCCACCCTCTCTTAATAAATCAGAAACTACGCTCCCGTGCACATCGCAATAATGACTTCTTGCGATCGATCCTCGACAGAAAGACGTGGTCGCCAATTTGATGACAAGTTGCAAGCCTTAACAATTTACATACCCAAGTCATTTATATGCTCTTTGAATCCGATGTAGAATCGTCTCTACAGATTATAAATGATTCGGAGCTAAAATTGCAATTAATAATTTTTAATCTTCTGCAATGCCATTTTAGATCTCATTAATTCCAACCGATCGCAATCCGATTTAAATTCGTCTTTCGAATTTCGATTGATAGATCTTCGATAGATCTAAAATTAAAATGAAAAAGAAAGATGAAAGAAATAAGAAACAACCCTTCATTTATTTCGTACCCCAAGTTTGCTCCGCGATAGATCCAAGAGATTCGGCACGCAAATGCGTGCGTCTTACCCTTCGGGCAGTTTTCACTGTGATATCGTTACGACGCCTAGGTAGCGACGTCGTCTACCTACAACCACTGAAACTGCCGTTAATGGCTTCTGGTGACGTCGTTGAGCGTTCGAGGACGTGATAACGATTACGTCACTCCATCCAACCCCAAGAGGTCAAGGCATTTCTTCACTATAGATCGTTCTGCTACTCAGTCGCTCACTGCGGTCATAACGATTCGTCCATTACGTTTCTCAAATGGATGCGGTCACCCTTTAACGCCATTGGTCACCACGAATTACGGATATGATCTAGAACAAGAAAATTACTTAATCTCATGCGTAATCTTAACACTTATCAAAAAAAGCAATCGTATTCCACCATATAAGCATAGGACCCAAAACTAAACCCATAACACCGAACGATTTAATGATACCTATACCTAATTTCAAGTTTTAGGAAACGGTTACTAAAAATTTATATTTTTAACATAATATACCCAAAATCCTTGTCGCAACAATTAACCATGTTCTTATAAAGACGATCGGAATCCTAAATGACAGAATGGGTTCATGATGGGCGAATGAACGCTTGGCTCGTTTCTCCGTTATTTGTAGGTGGGCACCAAGAGGCAGATGCGAAAGGTCACACGCCAACCAGATGGACAGCCGATAGAAGCTCGACCTAGCTTCTTTCTATTCTATATGGGTTAGATCCTGCTCAATTCTAAAGGAAGTGACGCTATCTGACTTCGCACGAAATACAAGTTTTGCTTCGATCGTGACGGAAATCGTTCTTTTTTTTTCCACTCACGCATCTGGTAGCATTGAACTGTAGACCTATACATCGTACGCCATATGTAATACAATTAAAGCTTCTAACATTAAAGATAGGAATTTTTATGAAAATCGACAAAGATCGTCCCTTATGAATTTTTCACTAGTTGTATGTCATTAATAATTAATTCAATCTACTCCATACTTATTAGAGTACTAAAAGCGACGAATGGAATAAGTTGCAGCGATTTGCTTGCAGTGGCCATACATAATGCATCGCGTGTCCGGCATTGCTTCCTTGGTATGTTTTGTAATATTTAGCAACGTCCAACCAGCGGCCAAGGACAAACTTCGCGATTCCTTTTGGCATCCAGAAAAATTCTCCTGGACTCAAGTGGAATTGCTATTCTGGAAACTTACCGAATAACCGGATTGACCCCGAGGAAAGGTTCGACGGAAAGGTGCCTTGCGTGCGCGAAAGTTTATAGTACTGTAGCTATAAGTTTTTCACGTATTTACTATAAAAGGTCCCTAGTACGCTATACCGTTATACTCGTTTAATATAATCTAGGGTATAGATAAGTATTGCCTATGACATATGTAGCTGTTAAAATTTTTCGGACGATTGTATAACATTGCCGTATGCAAAGTGCAAAGATCTTACGCACACCAAAGTCCCATTAATCAATGTAGGTTTTATTTTTAATTTACCCTTACCTCCACCTGCGCAGGAAACTACCCTTACACAGCTCGAGTCTCATTTAAATTAATTTCGTATGCAAAGCACGACGAGTATTTCCTACCCCCGTGAATTTACTGCCATTTTACAGTTTATAATAGACCACAGTCCATGGAAATAACTTTTACCTTGAATTTTCTTGACTTCCTTATCATTGTTTTTTTTTTACTGACTTTTCTTTTAAACTTTTATTCGGCTCTATTTTTATGTGTCAGGTTTTTTTTATTTTCAAGTTGAAACAATGGGTTTAAAATATTTCGCGTGCTGCCACTTTGGTTATCGCCATTGTTCAGCAAGCGTGGAGCGAATTTTCTTTTGTTAAGGGTATACGTATCCCTGACTATGTCGCGAAGGTGTTTAGGGTGCAAACTTACTCTACGATGTGATGCCGACATGCGAAACCTAATTGAAGAATCAATATCACGGCGTATTTTACGAGTAATTTACTTAAAAACGAGGTCATCTTATAATCCAGTATTGTATGTGTCGTTGGGGTTGTCAGAACAGTAGGGTTTCTTACCAGATACGTCAAGGGGTAGTTTAGCGTTGATCCTGCCATCTAGTGAAAGTCTTATAAGATTACACAATCTCTTTGACTTACCAGTAAAGCATATCGCTTTATTAATTGATAAGATTCAATTACATTACATCAAGATACACACCATATGCCATCCCTTTTTCGTTCAACGTCAACCTATAAGTAAAAATGTGTCTCTGATAGATTATTTAAAAATTCATAATCTTATCAGTACAGTTGATATTATACCGACTGTTGCAACTGCAGATCGAAGACCCAATAAGAGTTTAAAGAGAAAAAAATGTTTAGTCAATGTCAAATTTATGAAATGTTTTTAATTTACCCGAAAAAAAAATCTTAAACCATATAATGATTCGAGTAATTAAAATTGTCATTAAACATTATTAACCGAAGTCAATGTTACGTAAAATTTAGGTACCGGTGACTTTTTCACGCGAGTTTAATATCAGCAGCAATGTTTCCAGCATGTGCTTGCTGAGTAACAAGTAGTATAATAAAACACGAGACCTCGTACAGCTTGGCAAAGATCCAAAAGCGCTCCTTTCAACAGTCGAGTTTAGTTTCTATCCCATTTACCAGACAGCACAGGTAATTAGCATTCATCACTATGGAGACATTTAAAGTGGATCCCTAAAAAAAACAAACCTTTGAAGTTCCCATCGCATCTGCAGAGAGTCAGCAACGTCGCGAACGTCGCATCTGGTCAATATCGTATCTAATGCAATTGGTTCCCTGTCCCATAGCCTAAACAGCACATTACGCCTTAGTTACAGTTACGATAACGAAGCCACCCCCAGTTAAGCAACTAATTATGCTTGTCTGACGTATTATTAAGGGTTGGTTTGCGGTTGAAGACGTAGTCGACCAGCACGAGAGAGAGAGAGAGAGATTGAGTTAAGTTGGTTGACTGGTCGGGGATGCGTGAAAGGGGATAGAGCTTACAGCAGCCGACGCTGTTATCGACCAGTTGCACGCGTACACGTTCACTACGTCTGGATACATCATTTTTAGAATTACTAAAACTCTTTGACATTTTTTTTTAATATTTGTAAAACACACATTGTCGGGATTTACTTTGTTTTTAAACTGACGCACTTTAGTACAGTTTAATATTACTACGGTAACCAATTAGTTCGTATCATACAGTACTTATAGAATATTCTTAATCTCACGAGTTATAACTATATATACTATGTATAAGTATTACATCCCAACTGGGTTATACGGTATTATGTATAAAGAAAAGATGCGGCATTATACGAATGTTGAATTCACGCCGGTCGTACAGGAAGTGAAAAAAAAGATACGAGCCGTTGAGCTGCAATCTACATGGATTACCGAGTTCAAAAGGCTTAATGCACAAAGGGTGGCTCGGCAGATAGACCAAGAGATATGAAAAAGTTCAGGGTGTTACCTAGTCGCTCATGAGCGAACATGCAATTTAGCGCACGGTTGAAAAATGACAGCTCAATTCCCTGTATTCGTCGGGCAAATAAAGATACGCCATCTATATAGGATTTGAATATCCCGCGCATTATCTAGTCCACAGTCGAATGAGAAGAAAGGAAGTCAATGAGAGCTACAAGTGCAGGATTTTCACATCCGTGTCCAATACTTCTTCTTCTAAGTCGGAATTGTCCCACTTTCTGGATCTCACGTAGCGCCACCTGGATTTCTAGATCGTCAATCCTAGTTGTTGGACATGATCTTAAAATTCTCTTGGGGCAGTAAACGTCAGCCAGGAAACCAACTTGATGTTTACTACCCTCCGCTAATGTCACCAACGTCGAGAACTCGAATTACGACTACCGTCGCTGGTATAAATAGCTTCCGCTTGAATACGTTATACCAGGACGAATTGTTACTCTGGAGCACAGTGGGAAATAGAAGCCGGATAGGCATTTCCCTGACCATCCCCAATTCCGTGAAGTGGATACAACCGGGAACCACAAACAGCCAGTAGTACAGGACGAGTTCGGATTGGCTGAAACGAAGAGGCCTCAGCTCAACTGGAAACATGCCACGAATTTCTAAGGTATCCACTGGGAAATGGAGAAATGATCAAATGATACGTGAAGGTGCCCGCTGTATATTTTCTATTTCTATTGAGGCGACGTGACACCTGAGCAAAACGTTCTCGCAATATCGAACTGGCTTAAAAGCATGTATACCTATATATGGATAAACGTGCTTTGACGAAAGTGCACTAAAGGTGCATTTTAAATGAAAAATGTTCGTCACGAATTCGGCTAATGGATTTGTGGTGGAGATATTTTTTCCATATTATTTTTTCATTTATCAAGTTGGTATTTTTATTTCATCTTCTTTCTTGTTCTTTTTTTAGCATCCTGTGTTGCACGTTTGAATGAGGTACTATGAGCCAAGTCATTGAGAGACAAGTTTATGATCGCTGATTTTCTATAAGATAATGGCAAGTAAAGTAGACATTTTTATATTTTGATACTGAGACTTTTAATTACTAATCGACATACAATTTTTCAATTATATTTAACAATTCGTGTAAGCTTGATGCTCCGGCGTTGACGGATGTTGGTTGTGTTTCAAGTGTTTCTATTGGCTTTTGCATCGCACTTATATATTATTTCAATTCGTGGTCCATTTTAAGAATCCAGGTCGTCATCAGCATCCAAAGTAAATCCGAACAAAGAGTCATCTTCGTCCTTGTGATATTTACACAGATCAGTGCTCATGTCCCGCGTGGTGATCACTTGATGAAGAGTCAGGATTGTATGATACAAAGTATACCACACTCCAGATGATAAATGAAACGGTCAAGATGAACCACGTAGTAACGTTGAATTTATCCCAACCAAAAATTACTTGACTTGTCGTTTTCTTCTCACGTTGATATTGTACGCCATTGCAGCAAATAGCCTGAGTGCTGTTGTATTCGGACATCTTGATCAAGCCGAGTAATCAAACAGTTAAGCACACCAATGACACTTTCAATTCTTGATGATAATTGACCAGATAGAAATTGTAGCACGATTTATATGCTCCTAGCGCGATGATAATAAAAATAATAATAATAATGACACAGTGTAAAAAAATTGACGCGATAAGATATCATCCTTATCATATTTTCACATCAATCGATCATACCAATTATCTTTTTCTTCTTATACCGATTCCCCATGTTCACAGTAAACTCTTGGTGTTGAACTTTTAATGTACTTAGGATTGCTAGATAGCGCAATGAGCTTTTAATTAAGATTAATTATTATTTGAAGAACCCTGTTTAGATATTCTGGTAAATAACGTGAGGATCTTCTTTCTGTATATGCAACTGATTAATCGAATTCGAAATCTAGTGCATCTGATTATCGAACTGAAATTATATGCTAAATAACTTTGTTCAAAGTTGTTTTATATTATCTATAATTAGAAGGTAAGATAAATTTATCTCAGGTGTTAATACCAATTAAATTTTATTATCAGGTACCATTAATAACAAATATAATATCTTTACCTCCTGTATAATTAAATCAACATTTTTTTTATCGCAGGAATAGGGATGATAATCGACGTTAGGGTGAACATTGAAATATATCTAAACAACAATCTTTTCTGTTGCATGAAAAATCATTTATTTAAAATCATTAAGGTCGGTAACTCACGCACGCGGTCGGACAATCATGCAGATGAGAAACGTGCCGAGTTGGCGTGTTTCAGATCGTCATCATTGAGTGTTTCTTTTGGCTAGTGAACTCTTCACGCCCTCATGGCATCATCGACGAGATAAAACGTGAATCACCAAATAAAATGATCGAAAGAAAATGTTTTCACTAGAGACTAATACTCAAAGACATATCATTTAGCCTGGATCGTTATCATATAAAGTAGTCCTTTGTCAATTTTACATTTTCGACAATGATTTCCATATACTTAATTACAGCAATCGTTCATCTCGTTGTTCGATTTACTCCAACCAAACAACCAGTATCCAAATCCAGCACCAACAGTCAGGGCAATGCATAGCCACACGTTGTAAGTCATGAAGATGAGCATAAGGAAGTATCCAATGACCAATTGAATCATGTGAAGAAGAGTTTGCAGTAGATGAATGCTGGAGAACAAGGCGGAGCTGAAACGTTTTGAAAATAATTTTAAATAAAAAAACGTTAATTTACATAATTATTTATTTTCTATTCCTCACAATTTTATGTCATACTATAATATAAAGACGATTATGATATACATTGCAATAATTTACCTTCGTGGCATTTCAGCCTTCCGCAAGGAAACTGTATTGGCGTATAGGTATTCCCTAGAATTGTCAATAGCAATGATTTAATTTATTGCATAATTCCTTTAACGATTGAATTAACAATACAGTGTCAATTTGCTACCTGTAATTTTTTAATCCTTCGTAAATAGCTGCCATTAAAGCAATCCCCACCATCGAACCGATTATTCCCTGCCAATCTGATGTCACCCAACCATTGAATAGTATGGTCTCTGTGAGACCGGTATGAAATGCCATCTATAAGGGCAATACATTTTTTTGTAACTTGTAATCAGGTGATAAAGTAAATTGGAAATGTCAATTGTATTTATGCCTTTTGACAAACAAAAAAATTGATATTGATTCTACCCTTTTCTTTATTACTTATTATGTCATATGCAAAGGGAGACTATATATGCAGTTATTGACTCATAAATATCTAGGGACTTTCTGTGTCGTGCTCGACAACGTGTAGACCCATAGAAACTTTGTGCAATATATTTACTGTGCTTATTTGCACAGAACGATAAACGTTGTGTTGTGTGCATAGGCATACTGAAAACCTTATTACGGTTGTATTGCATATACAGTATTGAAATGAAAAATAATGTGAATTATCTCAGTACACGATAAATATGATTTTCCTTTTGAAACATTTATTTATGGGAGAAAATCAATGTGATGATTTTGACTGACTGTAGGAATAGTAAACAACAGTACTAAAAATATGACACAAAGAAAGTAGGGTTTAATCAGAGTTTTAATAAGTTGGAATTAAATGTACAGGTTGATTTAATTATCAATTATTTTGATATGGATTTAAATCTTTATAAAACGTTTTATTGTGTTTATGTCTGTACTTACAGTCATCATGTTGACTACCGGTTTCTGAAGTCTGTCCTCGTGGAATTTAAAACAATGGCACGACTGGCGATGAAGATGTGAAGAAGTAACTTTCTTGTTAAATGATGATTCTTCTTATCACTTTGTTAGATAACGTATCGATCTATACAATGTCGTACAATTAATGAGGTGGGGCTATTCCGGTCTTGGTTAATGAAACTCTTGACACTTTTGGTCTACGTTGTACTTGTGAAACTTGCGGAGAACAGGAAATGATTTATCTTGAATACAAAGTATTTTATCGATCCTACGTATCACGTATCTATCTTACGTATCTTATATGAGACTAAGTAGCATATGTATAGAATTACGCATGGCTTATCACAAAGTGCAGAAAAATCGCAATTATCGTTGCAAACGACTTTAGAAAATCTACCAATAAAATAATTCCTTGATCGGCTGATGAAAGGGTGTTTCAAAAATGATATCATTCCGAGTAATAACATCGGATAATGCCTATATTAATTTAATGCTGCGCGATTGATAGTACGTTAAAGTTTATTGTTAACTTGATATAATTTCACAAAAAACGAGTAAAAGGGAAGAAAAATGTATTAAATTGAATCAAAATTCTTAATCATCTTTTCTTCATTATTTTCCTTAAAAATTTGATTGTAACAATCTCGAAGTTGCGTGTCTCTGAAATTGGAAAAAATGGAAGCCCCAAATGTTACGGTTCTTTAACCGTACAATATCGACCGAACCAACTACTTTATCGTAGGGTGGAATAGAACGAACCCCAAAACTTTTTTCACTCACTCCCCACTAACAGGGCTAGCATAAATCAACTACCATAAGCGTAGGGATTACAAAATTCTATTAAAAAAAAGCAAAGAATACAGTCATATAAAGTAATAAAAAAATCACGATAAAATATTTCATAGAAAAATATGAAAAATAAGGTTACATAAAAATTGTTATTTATTATCATCATTATTATCGTCATCTCCTTATCTCTAGTACAAAGTGTTAATTGTTCAAGAGTCAAACCGTTTCATAAGGTGTTGCAAATAAAAAATAGGCGATGTAGCGAATGTTGACTGCTGAAGAGTCCTTCATTTCGATTCTAGATTCCTTGAGAGTTTTCTTCCACTCTTCGTCCCACGTCTTCAACCCCTATCTTCAACCCCGTCAATCCTCATCCCCTGCCTGCGTGAACGGGGCGAGCGCAACCTGTGGCTGACTCTGACCGACGCGCCTCCCTGTGCCCGGAAATTCACCACGTTCAATTCTCAAACTCAGTACCATTCTCACCGCCCGGCAGTTTACGTCGTTCTTCGTTCACACTACGTAATAATTCTTTTCTGGCATTTTCGTCCATTCTGATTTCTTAGATCTTCGTAGATGAAAATACCTAAAGTATTGAGCGGTAGTGAAAAACGGCTGGTGAACGTAGAGCAGCGAGCTAGACATAAAACGAAAAAAAATTCTAAACGTAATTGTGGTGCTATTCGAGTGACTATGGTTATGCCTTCGATAGTTTAATGATAAATCAAAAATCATTTAATTGATTTTATAAATATTCTGGCATCCCTACTGGCTGACTGTCCGAAACGATATTTTATTATCCCCTTCGTCGTGCTGGTAGGTAAAATTATGCTTTTATTTTAATATTATGCTCTCCCTTATTATTGCTTTGCAATGATGGTTTATTATGCTTTAATGATTGTTATTTATTTTATCAGTCGCCCGTAAATTTATTTATTACAGTACAGCGTCAATTTTGTAGAGTACGAAATTGAGGAATTCTGTAGTTAATATTTGACAGGGGACACGATCGAGGGTGGAATTTGTAATCGCATGTTTATACTATCCAATCAATCGTAACGGGAATTGACATATTGATTTGTTCGTAGTGTGCCAATAGATGATTCTTTAATGACAGAACAATTATAAAGGTATGCAATAATAATAATAATAATTTTATATCTCAATCTAGGGTACCATTAGCCATACTAATGATCTTGTCATACGTAATTTCTAATAAACAAATATACAACATTTGTACTGTAAACTTTATATATATATATACACATATAAGTCATCAGTAAAATCATCAATACATTGAAATTTTCTCATGTCTCACTTTTCTCTATTTATTCTCCAAGAGTATATCCGGCACTGAACGAAAAGCCACGAGTCTCACTCGAAAGGCTCCCGTCCGCAATTATACGCGAGCGTGCGATCGTTTCCGCGTCGCGGAAACCGCTGGTGATTATTGGCGTAGCAAGAGCGCAAGATCACATGAGGTTTGCATGAGAGATTCTATTAAATGAATTGCGGAATATCCAGCGACCATGTACAATTATGTTGTAGACGATGACGAGGTCATGAAAAGCATTCAGATTCATATACATAAAGACGGAATTGAAATGAGTTTCTGCAATTTCCATATTACCTACTTTGCACGAAAATTCAATGTGAATCTGAAAATACGTAATTATATTGAAAAAAAAAAACCAGAAGAAATATATCTGAATTACGATAACAGAACTATTTACTCATAAATGATCATACACGTTTTGAAATAATTCTTACACGTGTCTGACTACGTAAGTAACATATCTACTGTAATATTACTCGATAGTTTTGCCAGGTCAAAGAAACTAGAGCTTATTCCATCTTGTCTATACAAATGGTATCGTCGATATTCTTACGCAAGGATGTTTAATTCATCAGAGGAAATAGAGAGGTAAGAGGAAAAAGAAATGTATAATTCCACAAGATTAGGGAAATATGTGTAGGAGCATACGCACGTGTGAATCTGATTAGAGACAGAGTGTATCCAGAATACACAAAGTAACAGTAACGTATAGGGAATGTTATAATTTATTACTAAGGGATATAATAAGTATGTGCATCAGGCATTTTATAACAATTAAATTGTTGAGTAAGAAATTTTAACATTACCGATATGCAACTTACTTTGTACTTGATGGATATCTACTATACCTAAGTACTATAAGAGATACTTATTGTTCTAGTAAAATATATTTCAACATATATTGGGTGGGGATAAAGATTACGGTAGAAATTTAAGATGAATAAAATGATCTGGCACAGATGAGATAGCCGCATTAAAGATCTTCAGCGACGTCTTCTCCGTCGTATGTTCCACTTAATTCAGAGTAGAACGACTGATAAATAATGTCCGGAACTACGGTTAATTTTGGGCAATCGGCCATTGACGATATTATTGGTGGTGCGTGAAGCGTATTTTCTCGTGGGTGTTGCCGAATGATATATGCGTCTGGGCAGCAGGATCCACGGCACACTCTGACATCCCGCGAGACACGATAAATCCCAATTATAAATTTGCTCTCGATATAAATAGGGAAGAATATGCGTAGAACGCAGCACACGCGATACGTCACAGTTCTGTCTTTTTCTTCTTCCTTAGTGGATGGCACTATACACGGGATAGTCTACCCTTTACAAACGACCATACGATTTTATCTTTTTATAATGGCTTCTGCACGCACGTGTGGCTTAAACTGGGTTAGTTAGGTTCTTTACTCCCAATACGTGATTAGCTAATTATACACGGTGAACTTTGATACTATTCGATCGGAAATAGTCGGACCAGCATCCCTATACGTTTTCGACGATCGATTCGCATCCCCAACCCCCTACCCCTGTCTCTGAGACTCCAGGGAATAATATTGCCGAGACAGAGGGGATGCACTCTAAATTAAAGGGGATGATTTCTCTGGCGAATAAAGGCGGCTGGATCTATGTACATGGACCGGGAACAGATGCAAGCACACTTTTGTATATTTTGCTTTTCTTTTTCTTCTCTTAGATCTTTCTTTAAATATTATTATTATGCTCTGTGCTGTTCGTCGCTAAAAAACAGAATTTCAGTTGTACCATTGTAAATTTTCAAGATTACGTCGTTATTTTATTTCAGGATTTTTTTAGGGGGGATAATTTATAAAAACGTTTTTCATCCATTTGATATGCAAAGGCTTTTACGTGGGTGGCCAACGACCTTTAACCTTCAGTCATGAGCTTCTTCGCTTTTGACGCGCAATTAGCTCGAGGTCTGATGTTAATGGGATGTAAAAAGTTTTCCAGTCTTTAACGGTTTCCGAAATTCAGGAATAGGTATATATACTGTGTGATACGAGTAATATTAATGAAAGGGACCAAATTTTTAGTATAGCTTGACGTACGCAGATATATACATAGAAAAGGACGACCTCGTTTCTTTCTTTTAGACGGAAACGTTATTTCCTTCGAGTTTCCGCAAAAGAGTTTCCGGCAACGGATGAGGTTTGAGTTGCATTGAGATATTTATTTCTAATGAGCTGACCTTTTTCACTCGTTTTTACTTCATTCTGCTAATTTAATTAGTCTCCGCGTTGCTCGACCAGATTCGCGTTACAGATCCAAAGAATACCACATTTTCATTTCACCTCGTTTTCGAGTGCAATTTAATACTTTTTTTTCCATTAACCCTTAAGCATTTATTACGTCAAATTTATATCAATAAGACATACACGGCTTTTGGATCACTCTGCCAATACTTACAGCTTATATAATACTTAAACTTACCATTACTTAATCAGATTAGTTCGTAACACATAGTACACGTAACCGTATATGCAAATGTTTTTATCAAGATCACGTAATGAAACAATCAGCAGATGAAATTTTTGCCGAAAAAAAAAATGTATATCAGTATCTCATCCAAAGTGTTCTATTGTTACAGGATGCTTTAGAATTCATTGTTTCCTTCCATTTTTAATCGAGAAAATTGACGTGAACAAAAACCAGAGGCTCCATATACCTGAATATTTTTTGTTGAATCACTTCCCATGATACATATTTAAGTTAGCCGATTATTCGACTAAGAGCTCCCCTTTAATTATGACATTAAATTAATTTTCATGTGACTTAATACACCCTTTCGTTGATTCCAGGTGTAACGGGTGACCGAAAACGACGCAATGATCCACGTCATTGGCAATTTGCTTCACGGCGTAGTTTAATTGTCAGCAATCCAAGCTTAAACTACTGATCGAATAAAAAAGAATTTAATAAATAATTAAAATAAACACACCATCCATTGGCAATGCGTCAAGCAAAATGAACGCGATACTCGCCACGTCTATCGGCTGAAATACTAATCGAATAAATCTCTGTGATCTCTTAAAAAAAATCATAAAAAAAAGTAAACCGAAGGAGAGGACACATCACATATCACTAAAATGATTGATACGACGTTGTTCGTCGGCGCAATTAATTATCGCGATATTCCGGCAAGTGTGGTAACCCTATGGTAATATATTCAACATAACATCACACTCGCAACCTACATACGTGCGCCACACTGAAGAAAAATACAGCACTCGACTCAGGCGTCTTCATCTTTTTTATACTCCAAGCTTTTTCTACGCGTCGCACATTTCTACTAAAAGACTTTACCGCGCGACGACTGTCGCCATTTTACTGGGGGAAAAAAAAAGAAAAGAAACGGGGACCAAAACTGCCGCGTGCTTTTGTACGTACTAAGCTAGCAATTTTTCGTCGGTATAAAGGAAGCACGGATAGAAGGATAAGCCGTTAGCCAATCTAGATTTAAGTCCACGAATACAGCGGGGAATAACAAGTGCTTTTATTAATGCACGAGACTCTATAAAGCTTCTCGTTGTAATCGAATACTTTCTGGCTAAAGAAGTTTGCACCGAGATATCACATTGCGATCGATGCACTTCTCTCATCATTTATATATATATATACACACACACACAAACGCATATATAATTCAAGAATATATATATATGCCGCGAGTATGTAGTACGGTTGCACATAAATGAACGAGAATAAATCAAATAAGAGCATAGCGTAGCGACGGAATTCTAAATGGGAGAGAGACTTTTGCGACGTTGAATCCTTTGAACAAGAGAAACGTACCGGGTGACATATTCTTTCTGCAACGAATAAATTTTAAAACGCGTGACGGCTCAGTGCGCGAGTGTCGCTGTCAATGCGAATTACGTTGAGAGCGATTCGCGCGTGAATTTTAAATTTAAAGAACTGCCCTTGTCTCGTTGTATGAAACACAACGGGCGTTGATACCAGAGGAAAATGCCGCAACCTACGTCGACGAGGGAAAGCAGCAGCGAGATAATCCGGATGGAGCCGCTAGGTAAAACTTCCAGTTCACGAAGTCCTGGATTGAACGGAAATGCCAATACGGAAATAGCTGGAAATCCAGGTAACTTTATTTCCTGAAATAGTTCTTGTAAGACATGAGAGTATATTGGGTGGTTTCAATATAGGTATGACAGTTTGATATGCGTGATAAGGGACCTGTCGTTTATTTGAAACTCAAAATAGTTCGTGCTGTCGTGACTTGCTTTGGAAATATAAGAAACACCTTTTCTATTTTTGGAGGGAAAAAAGTGGAGGGGAGATAATGATCTGGCAGGCGTATAAATTGTTAAATCGTTTAGACACCGATTTTGTACCAAGGAATAAGGAATGGTTTCAAATAAAATTCATCGACCCGCGTCGACAAGAATAAATGCGCGCGAAACTTGTGACAGAGAAAAAAATATTCGAATAATTTATTGCTGAGTAGGGAAACTCAGCCGCAAAGGTCAACCAGGCATCTGAGAGTGAATCGCTTGCCGAAACAGTGAGGTCACAAGTTCAAAAGTTCAATCGCTTTTAAACGACCCGATTCCATATCTATTGACGCGAATTAGAATCGACTTCCGGTTTGCATTGACTTAAATGGATACATGAAAAAAGAAACAGGAAGATTCACCTCAAAATTATTCAAATTCAATTGAACTATGCTGACTTTTTATCTATTGTTCTTTTTTGTTCCTCGTTTTAATACCGGCAAAGAGAAACTCAGCAAAGTATTTAAAGACATACAGGAGAAGTCGAAGGTAGGTTTATTGACTTCCGCCATTACACCCATGTCATTCAGTTGAACGTCAGATAAAGGCGATGCTCTAGGCTTCAAATTTAAGGCGTCCCCAGTTCCTCCATAGTTAATGCTTGCATATATATATGTATAATACGTATTTCACGTGGCTGTAAGACGTAAAAGCAGAGCCAAGTATTACAGTTTTTTCCATGGCAACCATGGCGCAATATAAATGGAAAATAAACGAGAAGAATATTCCCGAGTCATAAAATATTAGATAATGGCCTCCATGCACATATGGAGCACGTACAGAATTTCATAGACAATTTTCCTATAACACCTTTGATTCTCCAATAATGTCTCGTATATCGTGGCATATAGTGGATATCGAAGTCCTGAAAGTATTCCTCGCTGTTTATTTTGTGATATAATATCCAAGACGCCATCGACAGTGTTAACGGACACGCCTTGTCATCTTTTTGAGAAACGAAAGTGTTACCCCATTCCCAAATGCTATTGTCGTCAGTCAACTCGCGATTTTGTTCATTCAAGATATTGAACTTGAGATCGAGCGGAAAGTTTTTCGCGTTCGTTTCTTATTCAGAGAATTAGACATTAAAGTGAAGTTGGCAGCTATAGGAATTTTTCATGATTCTAGATACAAAGGAGTTACTTCATCTTGAACAAATTTTAATTAGTAATAAAATGACGATCCAATCGAGTGAACAATGTACGGCGAGTATTACACAAAGGGTAGACAGTACGAATGTGATCGATTGAGGGTGACTCAAATAAGGGAGAAGCGAATAGAACACCCCCGATGAACACCGATCGATTCGCGATTCATGTTTCGCGCGCCGACTTCCCTTAAGGGGTGGCGTGAGATCCCAGAGCATAGTTTCTTCCGCAGAAGGGCGCATGTATGGGAAGGATGAACAGAGATTGTGGGGTTGAATCCAAATGGCATCCCCCAAGGTCAGGAAGCTCTTTCATGGCGTGTGTTGAAACTTAAGCACGTACCTACCCTCCAGTAGTCCTCGACTCTAGGAGCCGATAAGGGTGAGAGAAGAGTATCACCTTTTTAATATCCAGAACGATATCAAGTACCTGATAAGATATTCTTAACGGAAAGAACCATCCTGTAACGTAAGCAAAAAATGTCCAAATTCTAAAATGCATTACAGAAACAACACTTAAAAGTCGATCTGTAGCAATTCCCCCTTACCGACAAAGTTCCCGTAAGAAAATCGATAAGACTCTCTACTGACCAAAACCATAAATGCCTCGAGCTACCACGAGATGGTGCCAGTGGGCCGTGAACCATCCCTTGAGCACGGGACTGCAAATCCAACCCCGTCAGCAGCCCCAATCGGAGTTTGGAAAGCGCCGCCATTTCTACCTACCACCGCAGTCGCTATATCCACTTTAATGCCAATGAAATGTCAAAGCAGAGTGCTCTCTACATAACAACTGACAGAGGCAGTCTCTTCAGGAACTGCATAAGTCTGGCCGTGTCGTTACGTGTTCCGATTATCGTGCTAGTCCCCGTTCTAATTCCGGTTGTCCCGACAGCCTAAAAACACGCCGCAGAAAACGGTAACCAATCGCGTCGACTATTCCTCGTGGCTGGAACCAATAGTGACAGTAAAAGTATCTCGCGCGCATTTATTCCCACGTCTTCCCTATACTTCCTAGTGCAAGAGCACAGACAATTTCTAATCATTCCCACACAAGCCTCAGTGCTTCTATCCTCCGTGTACCTGAGTGACTGTTGAGTGCGTAGGGTGCGTGCACGTATGACTTTGACTTTCGCCCGGCCGAGACCCACGCACCAATCATCCCTGCCCTCCTAGTGCACCTCTGTGACCTAATTGCAAATTCTGGCGGAGCAGAGAGAACCCCTTATTAAAATCTCGTATGCCTCGAACGACGGCGAGGTAAAAGGTTTTGTATACAGAAGACCGCCACCCAATCAGTTCGCAATGAGCGAACAGGATGTCGACGATGTTGCCTTTCTGACAGGTGAGATGGTCAGTTGTACCTGATAGGAAGTTGCGGAAAAATATATATAGATTATGTCATGCCTACGAGTGGGAGAAAGTGAGATAAAAGTAGAGAAGATAAAAGTCCTTCCTATAGGGATATACTTAGATCGATGCTCCGGTAAATAGGCATATGCTAGATATACAGGTAGATGTAGGACATGGGTACAGGAGACAAAAATGGGGATGAAAAATTGATCTAGAATTCTAGGTGAGAGCTTTAGGTACCTTTCCCTATATTCGCTACGTGTTTGACCGGCTGGCCCAGTTACGCTGCTTCGAACTCTCGTTGCGAGTACGTTAAAGCACGTGTGTACGATCAATAAGCGAACCTTCTAATCTTCTAAATTAAAGCCTTTTTCTACGTACGTAGTACGTAATGTTTGAGCGCACCTTTAACGTTTAAAGTAGCTAGCTCTATCTGGTCGTTCTCACACTGACATTATTTTTATCGTGGATAAATCTAGGGCGTACTATATATATGGTATCTATTACGTTAAGATATATATTTTTATGTCTTATATATACTTTGTGTTGTTCGTTTATTCCATATACTCTAGTTTAGGTGAATATTACATAGATACCAATAATTATTTAGGTATACATTCGCTTTATACAAATAATCCAACATTCAATTTTGCTCGAGTATTTATTTACAATGTATTGTATAGCTTAGCTACACGTATTTATAAGACACTGGGTATATAATCATTGAACGTCAGATTACATTGGTCTGCAGACATCACAGACCTTGAGGCTTAACAATGAGACCATAATAAGGCGTAAATTACGTTTTTCTCACATTCATTGTTTTTTGCTCTTCTTCTGTCTTAATCACAATTTTCTCGTGTTATCCTTGCTCTATCGTGAAATAATATTTCAGGGGACAGTAACACGGGTCTACACAAGCGCAGCATCTACGAGCACAATGGTGTTGCCGTGTGTTCACAAAAAAGGGCCCTATTCATTGCTACCGTCGTTTTCGCCATTCTATTCGCCATATCACTCATCATTGCCTTCGCGGGACCACAGAATGGTGAGATACTGTCTATCTTTATAAAGAATTGTGAAACAGTCGTCATAGGTATACCGATTCTTATCAGCTTATCAAATTCTATTCTGCGCGTGTCGACAGACTGCCCATGTGCTGGAGAGAAACCAGCTAATCTTGAAGCCGAGGAGGATGAGAAGAGCAGTAAGCCTCTCGCTACTAATGGGGAGGTAAGACTCATTAGATAATATTCTAATCGCGTGTGGAATCCTCACAGGAGGCATTAGGGATGATTGCATGTGTCTGAGAACCCGATAAGCTATGCATGCGAACTGTGTTTGATTATAGTTGACTTTTCTTCTTTAGGAGGGACAAAATCGATCTTATGTAATCTACTGGATACTTGTAGTATATGAACTATAGAATTGTGTGCTATATTGAATTCCGACATTTAATATTCAATTGCTGTCGTCATACCGTATAGCATATAGAACTCTGGAAATAGATTTTACTTGTAAAGGTTTAAAGGGAATAGACGATTTTCATTTGTTTTACTGTTTCCTTGATGGCATTTATTATTATTTATAGACTATACGATATTGAAGTAACTTTTTGTACGACTTTCAAAATATTGACAACGATAAAAGTGTATTTGCTTAGTAGGATAAAGATTAGGTAACTATGAAAAAATAAAAATAAACAAAGTGGTTGTTCATCCGGCTACCGGATAAAATAGCGTCGCGACTATTCGTCTGGTGATAATTATGCAGAATCGTGACTTTTCCAAAAAATATTTTTTGAATAGAGTGCCTATATTATTATTGATCCTGATGGTGTTTTAGTTTTAAAAAACCATCACGATATTGTCAAATTGAAATACCGACACAATATTGTAATGATGTGCTGGGCTACACAAATGCTGTGATGAAAAGTGCCTAGCATTGGAAAAATTTTGGAAATTCGCTGTGAGAGCCGCTCAATGGTCCTCAAAGTTTGAAAATTGGGGAGTTACCGAAAATCATTAAAAAAATATTTTTAGTAAATTTTTTCTACCTCCTTCGTATGATTCTTCAACTCGAAGACAAAATACACTCTTTCGCAAAGAAAAAAATTGAAAAACTTGAAAATTTGTAAAAGTCACGATTCTGCATAATTACCAATGACAAGACAACGTTGAGAGGATTGTTGTGTCTTTGTCAACATTGTTCTCAGCGCTGCGGCTCATTTTCAAACACACCTTTGTGCTCCAAAGCACTTAAAACCGCAAGAACGAACAGACCTATTAGATTCAACCGCTAGGTAGCAAACGTACCTTATTAACCATTTTTAGTGTTTTTCGGACGAATAATCTCATCGTTATTTGTTCGGTTGCCATACGAATAGCCGCAGCCAAAAATAAAAATCTCAAATTCTAATGGATTATTCGTGATATATCGTAACTGCCGTTATGTCGTTTGTAGTGTCACCTTTACTTATCTCTATTATACAGCTGCCAACGTAAACTATCGCTGGCAAAGATTCCGAATCAATATAGCTCAAAGTTTGAGCTGTTCGAAAGCAAAGATTTTCATGCGTGCCAAAAATTGGCTAATCTGATAAAATAGTACTTTACGATACTAGTGCGAAAATGTTTTTTCTGACGAGTGTGAATTTGCAGCACGAGCCGAAGGCGAGTGTTGCAATCACACGAGTTTAGAAAAGGTTTTTCGCACGAGTATCGTACAAAATTTTATTTCACAACGTGCAAAAATGCAGTTGTACGCATGCGAAGCGTGCGTAAAACTGCATTTTACGCACGGAGTGCAATAAAAATATATATAGTGTTCGAGCTGCGCCTTAAAACTGGCAACCATAGATCCACTCTAATACTTCGTGTTATCCGCCTAGGAGGAATCGTGGTTTAGTCTGATGAGGCACTTACTCCATTAACTTGATAAATTTATGTAGTATTTTTTTTCAGATATTCCCATGGAATAATGTTAGACTGCCCACCTTTGCCCATCCCACTAGGTACAACATTACGATCCATCCAAATTTAACGACTTTGGAAGTCAAAGGTGAAGTTTAGAAGATTGTAGATTTTTTTGTAGACGAATCTATTCTTATGTCAAAATATATTTTATACGTAAATTTGGTTTCCCTTTCTTGCAGGCCAAGTCACGATTGAGTTTTATGTCGACAAAGAGACCAATTTTATCGTCTTCCATAGTAAAAACTTGACAATAAGTGAAAAGGTTTGTTATTTTTTCTACCCAATGTAAAATTTCAAAAATCAACTATCGCCGTGTTTCTGTTTCCTTGTTCCAGATGGTTCAGGATCGCAAGGGGCATAGATTGAAAGTTGCTAAGTTGCTGGAATATTCAAAACACCAGCAACTTTACTTGGAATTGGAGGAGAGTAAATTTAGAAAACGTGGAAACTATACGGTTCACTTGAGATTCATTTCGAAATTATCTAGCGAACTGGAGGGCTTTTATTTGAGTAGCTACGTAACAGCTGACGGAGAAAAGAGGTAAAATCAAGAAATCTTAATAAATTCACATATTCCTTAAAAAAAAAATCATTTATTGTCAGCAAATTGGTAAAACAGTACAAATAACGCATGTATTATTTTACTTTGCAGATACTTAGCCACGACGCACTTTGAACCCACATACGCTCGTTCCGCGTTTCCATGCTTCGACGAGCCGCAATTTAAAGCGAAATTCAAAATGTCAATTTTCAGAGACAGATTTCACATAGCATTGTGTAACATGCCTGTAGTCAATACAGAGGATGCTGGTTTCTACATGGGAACTGGACTCGTAAGTAAAAAATACAATTGAATACTCCCATAATTGTATAAAATTTAAAAGAATATAGAATGAAACCATGAAAAAAAAATTAATTAAAAGAAAAAAGAGAAAAGTTACCGTAAGAATAAACCATCACCAAAAGCTTTTCTCATCAGCACCCGACATCCAATTCATTCACGAAAATCACGAATTGACAAAGATTCATTATAAATATCATCGCCCGTAAATCGATCAGAACCACATCTATACAAGCCTGACGTAGAACAATGAAAATTCTCAGCTCCGTGACGACTTCCAAGAATCCGTCGAGATGTCGACGTACCTGGTGGCCTTCGTCGTCTGCGATTACGAGAGGGTATCCGAGATGACGCGACGGAACGTATCCGTAAGCGTTTACGCAGCGAAATCGATGCTTCCACAAGCGCAATACGCCGTCTCGATAGCCGCAAGGATTATGGATTATTTTGAATTATTTTTTGGCGTCCACTATCCACTGCCAAAACAAGGTAGATATAATTAAGAATAAAATAGCCATTATAAATATTTTCATTTTTACCATTACACGTTTATATTATCATCATATTGCTATTGAATCATTATCGATTGCAGATCTGATAGCCATCCCTGACTTTGCTGCCGGAGCCATGGAAAATTGGGGCCTAATCACTTATAGAGAAACATCAATACTGTATGATCCAGTGGAGACATCCACCATAGCACATCAATGGATTGCTATAGTGATTGCTCACGAATTGGCCCATCAGTGGTTTGGAAATTTGGTCACCATGAAATGGTGGAATGATTTATGGCTGAATGAAGGTGCTGCAAGTTTCCTTGAGCACAAGGGCGTTAATCACGTATCACCTGAATGGGGTATGATGGATCAATTTATATTAGACAAAACACAACCGGCGCTTCGTTTAGACGCCTTGGTTAGTAGTCATCCTATAAGTGTCCCAGTAAAGGATCCTGCAGAAATAGAAGCCATCTTTGATACGATAAGCTATAATAAAGGAGCGTCGATTCTCTATATGCTGGAAAGTTTCTTATGTGAAGACGTCATGAAGAAAGGACTTAATGATTACTTGAATTCGCATACTTATGGAAATGCAGATACTAACGATCTCTGGGCAGTTTTTACCAAGCATGCTAATCATACATTTGACGTTAAGGTATGTTTATAGTATTTACATAGAATTTAGAGATTGTTGGTATATTAGTTGCATGTAATACTTCATTTTTTAGGCTATAATGGATACTTGGACTCAACAAATGGGTTTTCCACTTATTACTATCAGTAGAGAAGGTAATATCATAACGGCCACACAAAAAAGGTTACTTTTATCACCAGTTGATAACGAAACAGAACTTTTACTGCCAAAGTCGCCATTTAATTACAAATGGTACGTGCCACTCAGCTATTATACGGACAAAGAGCCACAAAATGTGCACAACGTATGGATGAATATGACTGATGGTGAGATTCAAAATGGACGCTAGAAAATGCCCTATGATATTAATTATACTGGTTTTCAGTGACCTTCGAGATTCCAGCTGATGTCGAATTCATTAAGGGAAACGTAAATCAGACTGGTTTTTATCGTGTCGCATATTCCGAAGAAACGTGGACTTCAATTATAGCTACGTTAATTAATAATCATACAAAATTCAGTCCGGCCGATCGTGCCAATCTTATTGACGATGCTTTTACGCTCTGCAAAGCTGGAATACTGAATGCTACGATTCCTTTAGAACTTTCCTTGTATCTTTTAAACGAACGGGATTTTGTGCCGTGGTCTACGGCCCTTGAACACTTTGACTCTTGGGCGAAGAAGCTGAGCGAGAGCTCAGGGTACAAGAGATATCTTGAGTTCATAAGGAGATTACTTGGACCAGTTATCAGATACGTCAACTGGAAAGATGATGGTCCACACCTGAGAAAGTAAATATTCCAATGCTGTACCGTAAACTGAAAACTTGTAGAATTGTCTGTAAAAGATAAAAATTGTCTTTTTTTTAATACAGATTATTACGGAGTCACATTTTACATTGGGGAGTTTGGGTAAACTTACAAGACGTCGTCAAATCAGCCCGTGATTTATTTAATGACTGGATGCTCAAGGAAAAAAGTATTTCGCCAAATTTGAGAGAAGTCGTATATTCAGCAGGTTAGAATAACAATTTTGTTGTTTCAATAAAAAATAGTATTTAGAGAGAATATGATATAGTAGAATTAACGAGTATACGTTTGCGTTTCTAGGAATCAAATACGGCGGAGAGAGAGAATGGAACTATTGCTGGGAGGCGTATCAAAAGTCACAAATTCCAAGTGAACGAAGGATCCTCTTAAATGCCCTCGGTCAAGCCACTGACCCCTGGTTGCTTCAGAGGTACTTACTAGCGTCCTTAGACAGGGACAAGGTGCGTCCTCAAGACGTGGAAGGTGTCCTCGCAGTGGTTTCTGCAAATCAAGAAGGAAAGCTTCTGGCCTGGAGGCATCTCAAAGCCTATTGGCCTAAAATGCAAGCCATGTTTGGAAACGGGACGTTCACATTAAGCGGACTGATATCAATAGTGACCTCAGACTTCTCCACGGAATACGATTACCAGGAGGTAACGAATCTCCATCCATAAATATTTCCCTTATGCTTCATCTGAACTATTATGTAATAAACTTCTAACCGTTTTCCAGGTCTCAGAATACTTTAAAAATGTCGACGTCGGCGGTGGCCAACGAGCACTGGAGCAGAGTTTAGAAACTATCAAGCTCAATATTCACTGGGTCAACGAGAACGTGGAGACGATCAACCAGTGGTTGATAAATTACTTGAACATTCACGCGAGTTAAATCATATATTGATTCTTGATTTAAGTTGAATAATAAGAACGGAAGAAAAATGGCCGAGCCAGAGATGTACACAGGGTCTTCGTAAAGGAAGAATTGTAACGTAGGGTTTAGCTTCAGCACGGATTTAATGAGAACGTTGTTTTACTTTTTGCTAAACGACGTTAACAACAAGAACTTACGAAGATCATTTGACAGCCTCAGTCAAGTGCCAATCACTTTAACGACCTTGATATGGAAAAGGAGGAAAAAATAAGAGAGAATGAAGAACAGTGAGAAATTTTATCTCCTCGCAAGACGAGTATTCGCGGCCCGTCCCTGTGATTGGTTGACGCCATATTTCTTTCTTATTTGTTTTTTCTTCTTCGAACCTTCCGCCACATGGAAAGGATTGTTATTGGTTGGTCCAACGGGCTGTGTCTAAGAACCGTGAAATAGTGTACATATTTGTTTCTATGAGTAATCATCGTCCCTCGTACTAAGATTGCGTGACCGAATGCTAAGTTGAGTGAAAAAAAATGTAAGAGCTTCTAAGAATCCACAAAAAAAGTAGCAGGTCACGAGTTCACGACCTCGAGACACAGCGCGTTGAATTTAACATTAACCATGATAGATTATGGAATATTTTATAGAAAACAAGGCAGCGTCTTCCAAACCGCGAGATATCGTCACAGAGGTAAAGGTACATACATATATATATAAAACAAAAAAGAAAAATGGCGACGTTAAATCGAAAATATCTTTCGATAGGTTCTTACAGATCCTGATAAAAAGTGTACCGAAAGTTATCAAAAATAATTATATAGCGGCTGACCGAGTATGGAAAAGGCTGCCTTAAGGTATGACATACACTTGCGTATAATAACGTAATTCTGATTATGTAAAATCGTCCAATGACCTAGTTTACACTGTATATCACGGTACGCCTATTGAAGTACTATATTTATATAAAATAATTGAAAGAACGCTATGTAAACAGCTGTTTGATATGAATATAGCGCCTATCAGCTGCTCGGTGTAAACTAGACCAATGGAACACTCATTTCGTACGATTGATTAAGTAGCATATCATGCAAAAATAGAGACCAGACAAAATACGAACGCGAATTGGACGTTGTTCTGCTTCGGCTTTCACTGTTGCCCAACATCGTCCAGTTGTGGATAAGGCACTTATTTTCGCCATTCGTGAGCCAAATCCTGTCGAAATGAGTAGACGGTTAATCGAAATACGAACAAAAATGACAAACAAAAAAATCAAATTATTGTGCTGAAGAGTGGAGATAAAAAAACATGTTTAAGTGTTGTGTGCCATGTGTTCATGTTGCTGAATACTATTCTCGACGCGGATGCTAAAGCATTGCGTTGTGGATGGTTTTACGATGGTTTTCCGTGTGAACTAGCAAAATAGAGAATTGGATATTTTACTATGGGGAACTGTAAATTTATAGTATTGTGACGCTTTGTACGGTGTGTATAGCATTTGAGTAAGGTGATCGTATAGATAATTCAATTACTACGATCGCACGTACTAATGTCGTACTTGAAGTGTGTTTTAATGCGCCTAAAGTGAGAACGAAGGAGAAGGAAAGGAAAGGGACATGAAAATAATCACTTTAAAAAAAAAAGATAAATTCCTGCCTGATAATACGTTTCGAGAGATTATCCAATTTTTATAATTATTAAACGATCTGCGATACTATTTCCGGACGAACTCATTTCAAGTATGATTCCGTGCACGGAAAAATTTCGCAGCTCGACGAGGAACGTTTCAGCAAAGTTAAAAAAATATTTGCAATCGGAATTGCGAAACAGGGAATAAGGCAGTTTCGATTAACAAAAAATTCCCTCCAAAAACTTATAACTTATCCAGGATTTCTTGTCGCCGTTAAACCCACCAGCAGTTTCTATAAAAAGATTCTGGTATCCTGACTAGTTTTTGATATTTCTTTATCACACAGTGAACGCCCAAAGGACAAAAAAAGAATCTACAAGAACAAAGTAAAAACGCTCGACAATGATTTTTATCAGGTGACATGAATTTTCGAATTTCGTAAAAAATATTTAACAAATTCACGAATTTTTCGCTCTGGGTTTCGCATACTCGACGCGATGGCGCGCGACGCGAAACTCGTGGCATCGTTACACTGTAAAGAAAACGGCAGTAAAAAAAATGCAAAGTAAAACGAAAAAAAAGCGGAGAAGGAGGAAGAATTTCTCATCGTTTCATCACGTAGATTTTTATACACACCTAACCTACGGCGAATTAACGAATCGACGCACAACTAGATAACCTATTACATGTAAATAGGATATTTTTTCACTAAGAATTTTCTCTCTCTCTTTCTCTCCCACTGTCACTCTCTCCATATCTTGTCTCTCTCACTCTTTCTCTCGCTAAACAGCTCTTCCTTTCGGTTTTTAACGAATACTTCGAATAAGAGCGAATTCGATTTTTTGAAAATGCTTCTTGGTCACGTGGCTCCTTATTACGATTGAAAAATCGTCGGCTCGAAAAAGGACTCGAGTCGATAGAGGCCTACTTTGCATTGTTTGTAATCGGAGATACCCACAAACGCAAATGCATCTATCTCTCTATCTAATTACTTAACTATCAATGCAACTAACGAATCTCATTTTCTTTTTCTTCGTTACCTTTATTATCATAATTCAGAAGAAGAAGAAGCGAATGAAAGAAAGTAACAAAAAAAGATATAATTAATTCTTTCGTTCGAAATAAATTCCAAGGCAATACAAGTCTCAAAGAACGCTCTCAAAATGAGAATTCAAAGTGAAGCACCATTTTTATTATAACACTTCGCGTGTTCCCTTGGTCCAACGAAGTGTCCTCTTCACGAAATTTCATAACTGCAGTGGACTCTTGTAATTTCTTCACAAATCTCCCATTTCGCAATTCGTTGTATTCATAGGTATTAACGATACCTTGTGTATCTACTATAAAACCAAAAGGTAATTTTATGCCGGAACCCATCGTGGGCAGGACAAACTAAGCGAAAAAAAAATGAAAATAAAAAAGTAAGTCACACGTAAAGACTGTTGTACAGCAGAGTAAACCGAGGATTCTGTATTTTATGCAATCACAAAGCGATACCGTTAAACGTCTAATAAAAGAAAAAGAGAGCGAAGCTGTCTTGCGTTTCGTAAATTAATAAAATAACCGATATAACGATATATTGTATATTGTTCTCTATACTGTACTGTTGTCATAGATATTTTGTTGTATAAAAATTCGAGACATGTACAAGTATACAAATGAATATATTATATGTTTAAAATATATGTGTAGTGTACGTTCATATCGACAGAGCGCGTATAGTAGCGACGCTGACTGAAGAGGTAAATTAAACTGGGGGATCTTAAACCCGTTTTACACGGGCCAAGATTGCAACCAATATCGTCCCGATTTCGGTTCGATATTGGACAGAGATTGTTTCCCTGTTTTACACGGTCCAAGTGATCTTGTTATCGACAGCGTACAATCTTTTCTACTGTTTTATCATACGATAGGAAATATGTATACTGTTCTAGCACGTTGGCCGAAAGAAAGGGAGACTGATAAAAGAGAAACTGTTATTTTAACAGTAATACTATAAAAGCAGTGGTATCTGTTTCGTTACAGTGAAAAAAGATACCCTGATCCCACCAGTGTTACTCCCTCTCAGTATAACCGAGAACTTTCGATAACGCGGACAAATACTCTAAGCGCCAAAGCGGAACAAGACGCAACTACGTGAACAGTTTACAGCAAGAAATTTCCGTACTGACAATCTCGGGCTAATATTGGCTCTAGCTTGGCCCGTGTAAAATGGACTTTATGGGATATGGTGTCAGGCGAGCTTGAGTATCCCGGACACTTACAAATGGACTTTACCCATCGAAATGCTACATACAGATATATATTCTACATACCAGAATCGTGCGGCATAAAATATACGGGCGTGTTTAGTCTATTTACGTGCAGTCAAAGGTAGCGACAGTCGCTGTTTTTGTGACGCTATGAGGATGCCTACTTCTCGACATGCATTTCACTCACGTTTTCGCGCTCTTCTTTTCAAGCCCGTCCAAGGTGCAACATGTGGTTGATTAGACTGATCATACGCAAATAAACGGATATATTAATTGTACACCTATTTCTCTTTTCTGGCTTTATATCTAACAATATGCTTTCTCCATTCTCCATTATTACGTCTGATCGAGTCGATCAGAAAACTTTCCATCCTCATAGCAGCCATTCGATGGAAACTACTGGAATGCGACAAATCCACATGCAATGGAGCAAACTGTTCGTGGGAAAGTGAAGCAGTTTAATAATTCAGGGGGGAAGTGAAAGGTCACGCAGGAAGGCAATTCCACTGGGCACCTTATCGTTAACATACAATGAGCATCGATTTGCCAAAGAGAACCGTAACTAATCCTTTGGCCAAGCACCTATATACTAGTGTTTCAAAGAATGAAGATGAAAAATAAATATCGATAACTGATAATGTACCACTTAATAAAATCCCTATGTACCTAAAACAATAGAACCTGATATAGTTACCCAATTGGAATGTAAAACTCTCCCAAGCCAGGCGTAACTGCAAATTAGAATGTTTGCTCGGACCCTACCATCCCTACTTGGTCTCTTAAGCATAACTATCCACAGTGTTGACGTTACTCCCGCATTAATAATCCGAACGTCGAGAGAATCAAGACGCGCAGCTTCCATCTCGCGCGTATTCTGACGTCCTCGAAAGTTTAGTTTACCTTGCGGCAACTGGAGATAGAGGGTGTTACGAACGCGTTGTAAAAGGATAAAGACGGTAAAGAAGAGACCAGTGCGTATCACTACTGCGCATAGAAATATACCGGAAAAGGGATAGGACCATGCCGAAGAAAATAAGCGGGGAAAAACGCGCGCTGCATTCAAACTCAGATCACGCGGTGACGTCGTGCATATAATCATAAACTGGTGGGAGCACCCACGTCGCGCGGCTGCCATTAGCCTTCGCAAAATTAATAAACTGTCAAGGGATAATAGCGCCTGTTAATTACGAATAAGCTTCTGGTGTTTTGCCGTATTGTGTACCAACAATGTACAACAGTCCTAGTGCGACTCGTCGTGGCTGACTTTTACCGACCACGCACGTCAAACACAATAACCTCGCTAGCATTTGGCTGAGTGATAGTTACTTCGGCTGCGTGAGAATATCACGAGATAACATTTGTGAAATCGTGTATGGTTACGGCCTCGTGTGAAAATGATGGATACGGAAGATCTTCCTCGGATGAAGGAACTTCTACCTGAAATTGATCCACCTGTTGATAAGAATGTACGAACCATTTGTAAGGTAAGAGAAAATTCGTCTGGTAAAATTTAGAGTGTCGTCATTTTGTATGTTATATTAAGTGTGGCAACGCTGTCTCGACACATATGACCATGAGCAAAGTTCACGTAGAGTGATTACGTATTAAGCTGATCGTTTATGGTGTCCAGTTTGATTTTTACATCTATTATTCACTAGTGTTTATGGCGAGAAAGTTGGATTGACTGTGGGAAAATTTGGACAATTTGCGCAGTGTATTCGCTTTATCTTGAGAATTGGGTCGCGACAATTGGTCATTATCTATTACCGACGATATTATTTATGATAACGCAGCGATTCCTACCTTATCGACAATACGAATTAGGTTCTTCATTCGTGAACAGTAGAATATATACTTCGAATATGTAAGATTTCATGCTTTAGTGATCGTTAAGGCTATGGGCTTTTGTGAGAAAAGCTTAAAACCATTATTCTTATTTATTTTGAGTTAAATCACTAAAATATTGACTAATTAAGCCATCTGCTGCGCACGACAAGAAATCTAAGCTCAATTTAGGATTGAAAAGAGAGCTTCGCTTTAGAATAGCGTGTTAAAAACCTTTCTGACTTTGTGACTTTCGAAATTGCTATAAAATCCGCCATTGCGCCTGTCTCAGTTTTGTAGGATTTTCTTCATATTGCGAAACTTACTAAATTTAAAGGGAGCTGAACCAAATTTCTTGTTATATACAAATATTGGATTAACAAAGATTTTGACGAAATTGTTGAAACAAAGTAGAACGTGATTTTAAAGCTTTCCCCGGTTTGACGTCATCGTTCTACTTACGTATACACATAGAATAGCTGAGGAGTCACCTTAACCCACGGACCTCTGGATGTGCGTAGTAACAATATTAATTTGATATTTATATATAAATTTGATAATGTACGTGCGATCCTAATGTCAAGCCATAGGTCCTATTTAGGTCAACCGATAACCACTTAAAAATATCAATGATTCGAATACTCGTGTTCAAGAGATTACGTATTTTAGAAAACTTGATATTGCCTGATCAAATAATAAATGGATAGACATCGTAGCAAATTTTTCAAACTAACAGTAGTGGAAAATCGTTCGGTTGTATATTAAAATCTTGCACGATCTTACGCAATCGGATAAATTCTTACAATAAAGCAAACGTATTCAAACTGAATGACACTAAAGAACTGTTACATAAGTCTCCGTAGAATCGATTTGTATGACTGCCGAAGAGTGTCTTATCGTTCCACACACCTATCTGAAAATATATAATGATAGCACGTCTTGCATATTCACTGTGGCGTGTAAAACAGCTAGTCATTCAAGACTTGTTTAAGAAGCAGTAGAAATAACGTTAAACGCTACTAGTCTGCTGTGACCGGTCGATGTCATCCATCAGTCGGTACTAACTCGATAACATACTTGGTACCACCACGGGAAAATCCGCGACGGTAGAGCTAAGAAACTTGCTTACATGCATCGATAACTATCCAGTAGGGAAGATTGTAGATTGACGGTAGAAACTACGAAGAGAAAAGTGCAGTTGGCACGGCCCTGAGACACGACGTTGCCAGAGTGACTGCTGAGTCACATATTCCGAGCGATCTTTCCCAGCAAGGTGTGCGTTCTGTTTCTCCGTGAAAATCACGTAATTGCGTAAGGTTAATTGCGTGAAATATTTGTTGCCGATAATATTGAGACGACAATGGTTTAACTTGAATGATAAATTACGTTCGCAGCGAGCCTCGAGGATATATGAGAATTGGAGCGCATGCATCTAGACGGGGTTAGCGTGAACTGTCATCCCTCAGCAAGTTCTCAGTGTAATTTTAAGAGATTTTTGTGAGTGCAACGACAGTGTCAGTGACAGTGAAGGAGTCGACGTGATTCTGGATAATCGTAACGTGGGTTGGCTGACGCTCGTTTTATCGCTTGCGCAAGCCTACACCGAGTGCACAGGAGTTTGACGTGGCCCGTGTGTTTTGAGGTTATTTTTGTACCCGTGTAACTGACCTATACCCGACGAAGAACTCGGCGTCTTTATTTCTCAACTGACAGTCCTGGTGTACGGTCGTCTCTCGAGACTGCTGATTGTATTCTTTTTTGTGTACGTTGTGTGACTGCGACAATATCTTGTAGAAGAGATTGGAGTAAGGAAATCGTGATAACCTCAAAATCGAGTAGTTGTCAAGATCCGGATCGTTTTTTCTTGTGATTTAAACGTTTCCGTGATCAATGACGTATTTAGTGTAGTGGTTTGTCTTTTGAGGCAATGAAAATTTTATCAAACGTGGATATGGACATTTGAGACTTTGGTACAAGAACTTTGCGACACAGTGCATACCTTTATCTTCTACAATGTTTGACTTGCTTTTTGTACTTAACATCAAAGCTAAGCCACTGTGACAACTGCATATAACTTAGAAGAATTATTTGAGAGTGAAAAGAAATATCTGTGATAAAAGTTGGACAAGGTAGTGCGCCAAGATGTTGTGCCTTAAGAAACTGTACCGAGAAGAGCTTTTGCAGCTGGCATTGTTGCTCTCGCTGCTTCGTGTTGATCCAGATGCCTACCTAGGTTTGGATATTCAAACAATTGGAGTAGGATCATTGGATCTTAACAATGGATCTGGGTGGCATACTGATGCTCATACCATTGTGCATCGTCCCACATATGTACACCCAAAGAATCTGGACTCGGTGTTGCTTAACTATGAGAGAGATTTATTCGAAGACTTAAACTCACTAGGACGATACAACCGGCTAAATTCTGCTCAGAATAATATCCATGCATACTTGCTAAATATCGAAGATGCTGGGAGAGACATCGCTGTGGCTGGGCCTAGCATGCCTACATCTAACGATCCAACTAGAAACATGACATCGTCTGCCACTCCTGACTCTTCAGAAACACCTACAGAACCTGTCGGTGCTGCAGAGCTCACCCAAGAGGTACTTCCATGAACTCTAACAGTTTATACAAGTCCACAAAATAAACAAACATCCCAAACACTATTTGCCTATGTGAAAAAAACCTAAATACGCATACTGAATAGAAAAAAAACTTTCAGCAAGACTATATTCAGTAAACGTTAATACGACACTGATACGAATAGGACAGGAATCTCTATGGTTTCTTTAGTGACTTACTTATTACAGTATATGAATATATCTCCCTGTGCCGGTTTCAACAACACCTAGCTTCGCATATATTCTTAAAATGAGAAAGTACCGTAAAAAAAAATTCCAACCACATGTTGCATACCATATTTACCTGCTAAGTTAATAATCTCCATACGATGTATAAATTTACTTTACTTATCTTTCCAAGATGCCCGGTCACAGTGTCGATAATTGTTGACAGAGCAAGTCTCACTCAATATAATATATATATGTACATATTCCCGGCGGTTTTATTTCACCAATGAATTTCCCGTATAAAATATGTATATAAATTCATAAAATATATTAAGAGAAGAAAAATATTTTCATTTCATGACTGCTCTATTATAAAAATATCTTGAAGTCGTGATCTCACTATGTCTACGCTGTAATGCAATGTAGAAACAATATATCTTATATGAAACCATCGCACTCTTTGTCCCTTATCGTTTTTTGGCACTTTACGAAATGTAAAATGGTGTAAACAGATATCGCGTCATTGATAAATATTCTGTTCTTTCACAATCCCGATTGCGCGATTGGAGCAACGGGGGAAAATAGGTACCGAATAATGAATATCTATCCGGTATATATAAGACTGTCCCTATGAAAATCAACATAGACGACTTAACTAATAATGAACTCATTGGCACTTCCGGTACCACTAGTCAAACATTGGGCCTCACTAAGCAGGGACCCAAAAAAAAATAAATCGTGCCCTGACTTAGAGGACAAGCATACAGGATACATTAATCCTGATAATACGTTTGATGCATAGCCAGGAGAAAAAAAAATAGAATAAAAATAAAACGAACGTCACGTAAATAGGCATTCTGGCAGTGGCGCTATTTTTCTTTCGCCCGGAGATGCCGGCATGCAAAAATCAAAAATAGCCAAAGTGCCCAGACTCACGTTCTATAGTTTTTTATTTTCTTTTTATTTTCGCACACCACAATCTGGCGCAATATCTTTCCACGAACTGGATAATCGCCTAGAGTTAAATGACCTGTTTCAAGCGCTTTGGTTCGTGTATGTACTTAAATCCTTGGAACGACCTTGACGAATACTACGCACCCTTCCACCTTTCTCTTCAGCGTCGACGTCACGTCTAATTGCAAATGTTCATAGTTCCCCGCATGCGAATATATATTATACATCGAATGGAACATTTTGATTAATCCTTTCAATATCCACTTTATTTCAAATTTCATAAAATTTTTAACTACAGTATTCTTGTTGTCCTCGCGTATACAAGCTACCCATATCTGTACTCATCGATCTGGGTTAATCAATTGGAATTCCGTTCGCCAGTAAGACAGTCTTTGATTCTAAGATCGTTAAGTCAGAATCGCCAGTTTGTCTGACTACTTGGTTGACTATCGGCTATTACCTCTGGCATGTATATAGTCAGCCACGATCGTGCCTATTCAGGTTGTCCGAGGTCAGTGTAACCCATAAAATCATTTTCCGAGCGTCATGTTATCTAGATCAGTGGGCCACCTGTGCATACGACCTTAGACACTGACTGGCTTTCGTCCGTGATCAGAGTACAGAACGATCCTTGTTTCATCCAATGTTAATATGGGTTCAGTCCCTAGAGGTGTACTGATCCCGACCAATCAAATTGTCCTCTTTTCGAAAGCCGAAGATTCACTAAAAGAACCAAAAAGGTCAAGCCTTTCGGTGGCACGGAATTTACAAGGTCTCGTGATTCGCTTGCACTGACCTCGATATCAAAAATAATCGAGCTCCGGGGAACCGCGGTGTCCTGGGGAGAAAGAAAATCTCAAGGGATAACACCAGATGCGACCTCGATATCCCGGGGAATTAACGTTCTGGCGACAATTCAACCACCCGATGCAGGTCATCACTTTAACACCACTTGTGCGTCCACCCACAACGTTTGAAAATAGCATGCAAAACCTTCGTCTTGACGATTTTGCGAATATCCAAGTCCACGACCTCACTTCGCGACCCTGAACCATATGCATATACGTGCATCTGCGGAAGTGATTCCGCTAAGAAACGAATCCTTTGCCAGATTTGATATCCTATATTAAATCTAACTGTGGGAATGTTTAACGACGTCATCAGCGAGGATAATTTGCCACGTAGGGAAGGTAAAAATTGACTTGTATTCTCGTCTCTGGGCCAAACTTTGAAGAAGGCGTGGGTTAGTAGTCCGTCTCCACGTTACCCAGCTTCTTTTAAGTCAAACAAAGAGCCAGTCTCCTTGCTTACACTTGACATCAACCTGGGCCATGTCCTCCGTATTAAGAATGACGCACCGTCCTGAGAGCAACGCTACGTGTTCGTTTCGTACGGCGTCTGGAAGCGTGGGTCGCTCTGGTTAGGATAGGTTAGTTGTCCGGCCGTGACCTTGCCTGCTCGCATAAATCCACAGATCAGCCGTGTAAATTTAGCGAAATCTAAACGATAGAAAAGAATATCATCCGTGAGGAGCATTCACTACTCGCCTTTCTGACGCGGCCTTCGCGAGTCTTGCACAATTCGCGAATTTTATCCTCGTGTGATGATGGAGCGATGATTTATGGTCACGTTGATCAATGATGAAGAATACAGAATCATTATGTAATAGAAAAACATCATTCGCCATTACTTGGCACGTCTTGGGAAAGTACCTTGAGTAATTGATAATTATGAGGAAAATAAATCTGACAATAACTTTCACTGTATTTCAAAAAGTACCGGTAGATTCTGCATTCTGAAAAATTTACACTTATTTTTATTACACTTATTCGAACAATTAAACAACCAAGTTAACGAAACCAATGTTAATCGTTTCAAGTGAAAGAAAACAAAAGTGCTCGCACCCGGATGTATCCTAACAGAAGGCGTTTCTGTCTGAGCTCTGAATCATTAATATTAATATCTGTTAATTGCCATAAAATGAGTGTACCAGTCTGAAAGACTGTTCATTTGTACAAATAAAACGTTCATTCTCGTCCGTCATACTTATATACATCAATGTACATTGTTCTTTGAATTATCTCGTAGACATGACTTTCCCTGAGTGTAGAAAAGCGGAAGTGTCTCGACTATTCGCAAGAGAAACAATAACGAGCTGCTCTCGTCAATTCGCAATGTCGCATTAGCAATTGGCAAAATGCCTGGTTGCGCTACGTACGTACGAATCTGCAAGTGACAGGGATCCTTCATTTCTTTAAACGACCTTGCCGGTTCGCCACTTCGAATGCCTTTATAAGTGTCTTGCAAAAATCTGGTCTGAAGCAAAATCGTCTGGTCCTTCGATAAGATGACAAAATATTACTCGGTCGGTATTGAAATAAATAGCAGATGTCTATCGTACCCACAAAGAAAGTACTTTGTACTCTACTGTAGTAAAGTTATCTGAAATGCACTGTATATATATATAATGAAAACTTACCAATTGGCAAAATGCCTCGCGTCACTCGCTCTACAACAATTGCGTTTATTTTCTGCCTTTCTTTGTTTCCTTTGTTCTCGCCACGTGCCGACCAATGTGCACTTGAGATATTACATGAAATCGTGAAAAATTTTACAATTCTATGACACTTTTTTATGAATTATATCTCATCCACTGTGTCGTATTATCATTGGATTTTGCGCAGTATACAGAAATACAATTAGCAGCATGTTATTGATATGAATAGCTTTATCACTATGTGGCATTTTTATTTAATTAAACGCACGGATTGTTACTTAATTAGTATTACTGATTTTACAGGTCCAATTTATGTATCTCTATAATATACGCACGATAAAACAGGTGTCTCAATGTTATTCTACCGATAAATACAGTCCGTTACAAAAACACTGGCAATAGATGAACTTTGTTCGTTTGCTACTTGCTTATTCAATTTCTGCTTGCTTATTACACGTGGCTACCTGTTCTATGTATATACAGAGTGTCCGATAAAGAGTGTACTTCGAGCCAGAATTTCTGGAGTCATTTCTATTTTCAGCCTGATCCGAGTCACATACAATTCTTACGAGTCTCGTTGTTACCACCAGAACTTTCTCTAGGGAATTTTTTTTAGTATTAGCTACGATCAATCAGTATGAAAAAAATCCAAGAATTCTCGGTCGCCATATTATTTCTTTGATTGATAGAAATATCGAGGAGGTGCCACATTCTAACTGATCTGTTGCTTATTGATCCTGAAATAACGTACGTTCAAGGCAAACTGGCTTACAAAGAACGAGTAAATTACTCCACTAATCTATGTACAGTGCTCATTCCCTTCGTAATACCATCGAGTGTTTCATCGTTACCTTCACTGCAAACTTTCACGCCGTCGATCTAATTCCATCGATAATTACACGTAACGCTTATTCCTTGAGAATAGTTTATTCTACTTTTTTTTTTATTTATGATTATTCCTTCCCCATGTAATTATTCTGACTTAATTTTACGCGCAACCTGTCCTCGATCCTAGTACGATGCATCCATCGATAAACAATCGATATTATGAATTATCGATTGATGCGTAAATACAATAATCTTTTCGGACGTCTGCGAATTCCATAATCTCATTTAACATTGGCCCAGGTCAGACGAATTGTATATCTAGAGCCAATCGTGCTTTTGCTAATCTGTAAGGATAAGATAATTTTTGCAACAAATAATTCATATTTGTATTAATGAGTAATGAAATCGAACTGCGGATATTCGATCTTTTAAATTTTCGCAGCTACCACTTCTAAACGCGATTCTTTGAATTGCACGAATCTACGTTGTATATTTTCTGGACTATTTTTGCATAGGACTTGTTTGCAGAAACAAAAATGAGGAGTAATACTCCGACAATTTTTTTATTACGTATATGCGTATTTTAGCGTGGTGTAAGATTGTATTGTTTCGGAAGTAAGTAGAGACGCTAAGTTATTAATCAGACATATCTGCCCCTATCACTTTATTTATCGTTCAAAGTCACGAGATAATTTGACGTCGGACATTCGGGATAAAGTGGCAAACATGTCGTAAAATACAGTCACGCTGTCCGATACTACTTATACATTTTTTCGTAGGATAGGAAAAGGCGTTGTATCCGCGATGGAGTAAACAAATTCGTTTAACTGATTATTATTATTCCTCTATCACTGATATATATTCTGATATACTTGCGATAATTGAAAATCAAATTTGGATCTAGTCAATACTGAATTTTTTAATTGATTGGATAATCGATTTGACTATCTTATAAGGTGTTATTTTCCGCGAGACTCTTAAACTTGTATCAATTGATAGAAACTTAATCATTCACGGCAATGAGGTTGAAGTAAATATATACTTGAAGGTATAGCCATACAGTTCCATATATGTGCAATTAAATGATTAATTGGATAATTATTGATTGAATATCGAAAGTAAAGAATGGCGATGCGTTATTGGAATATATAACACAGGTTATTTTGTTTACATAAAAAGAAAAAGAAAACCCGTAATGACGGCCTCGATTAACCCGCCACGTGGCGTCATATCGGAAATAATAGCCGCTCGAGTTCAAGAAGGATCCATACATTTTCATAGATCAGCATTCCAAGTGTATGCAAACGATGACCTCCAAGAACCCTGAAGCCGTCAGGTAGCGCCCAACGTCGTCTCCTCGGACTTCAAAGCGCGCCATAAGTTTTCAGTCGAATGTGCCGTTGCGCGAAGCTCGTCCTCGACATTTAGGTTAGAATCCCATCAAAACATCTTTCCCTTTCCTTGGCGCATCACACGCCGATCAATTTTCGTCTGGATATTGAAAGAGTAGAAGTGTGTCTTCGAGTGGTATAGCAGATCGAAAAAAAATGGCGCGCAAGAAGAAGAAACAGCCTAGGATGCTGTCAGTCTTCGTACCCGATGACGTAATGCCTTGATCGATTAATTAAAAATTCTATCGTCGAGAACTGTTATTATTATACGTGTCTCATGGATATACAAATTCTCTGTTTCAGGTACGTATACACGACGATCAGCATAGCTTCATCTACGTCAACAAAGCGTAAGTCGAATGGCGGCTCGAATTTGCATTCGCTAAGACGTCTGCGTAGCGCGACGATCCGTAGAACGAATGTGGCGGCATTACGGAAATGCAGAAAATGAAATTTAATACGATCCACGTAATTTGCTACTGCTTCATTCGCTATTCTCTCAAGTTCACTTATTTATGCTCTCGAAAGTTTTGCCAGTTGTGCAATCCACTACGGTATCATTCTGTTTGCACGTTTCGGTAAGTTGACACGGTTCGTCTCTTCGTATAGTATTCACAGAAACGCTCTACGTTACCGGGTAAACTTTTCAAGCTGTGCTTGGCATCAAACACAATCTCAAAGTTCAGGGTAGGAAAATTCTGGTAGCTTCTGATATCTTCGGTAACGTCGACAGTTACTCATTCGGTCATCAAGTCATGCTGAGATCCCGTGAATCAGGCCATCTTTTGAAAGTGCTGTACCAAATTAACGACCAGCCTTCTTCACAGGGAACTCCCGATGAATGCGCGCCATTCCATATATGTACGCAGTCTTAGAGATTGACCTGGTAAACTTGTTTATCCTGAACGAATTTAGATTGAGTTGTATATTTCACTCAAATCACTCAAAGCGGATTTACTTGAGAAGAGAAAGAATAAGTGAATTTGAAAGAGATTAGTCCAAGATTCAGACGAGTTACTATGATTCTATGCATATATATTTTTTTTGTTTATACTTTCCACCACGTCGAGAATGTTCAGACAATTTGTAATGTACGTCGCGATGTTTTATCTGGTACTAATCCGAAGGTAGGTATTTTGGAAAGTTCATTCAAGGTCGTGAAGAGATGCAAACGATCTCTGCAAAAATAACTTACATCTTATATGTTGGATCGTCTGTTAAACGAGAGCAACAGACTGTTGACCTTCAGAATGGAATCCCATGTGTATATCTAATTCAAATCAAACGAATTTCTCGCTCGAAGTGAAATAATGTTAAAAAAAGTACGATATTCAAATTAATAGATCTTCATGTTCACTGATTCATTATCAAAATTGTAACTCCCTATTAATATGACCAAGTGACGTTTAAGATGATATATGCGTACAGTATTATATAAACAGATCTGGTCTGGTAAACATCAGAAAAAAGTGCGAATAAATGAATTATACATTATGATCATGATAGAACGAAAAGTAATGAATTACCGTATAGAGAATTTTTATATTTCAAATGTTATCGATCGATTTCTTCTTCACCGGCAATGATTTTGTTTGATACGCCGATAAAACAGTTTTCTACTAACACGTCGAGACAATATCATGTTCTTTCAAGTTCCACACGATGCGAACAGATAGCGCCACTTTAGCCAAGTATAAATAGCTACTTTGCCAAGTTGTTATCGGACATCCAATTGATACGTATCTTTGATCCTCTTGAAATATTACTTAACTCTAGATATGTGTTAATTTTCCTTTCTCTTTTTTATCCTCGGTTAAACTAAAGATCATTCGAACAAACTTAAAGAAACTCACGTAGTTTTGTCACGTCGAAAGAACGTACTATCAGAGAAGATATGTTCATACCGTGGAATAGTATTGTAAATAATGAAAGACGCTATAAAGATAGCAGACGCCAAACGTGATTTTCTGCATTATCTCTCCGAGAACAATTGCAGAGGATATATTTTTCAATGAGAAACAGCACTACAGTAGTAGCACATGTATCATCGTCATTAACAGTATCTTTCAAGAATCAAGCATACGTACTTCTTGGTTATTCTTGGTTATACCCAAGACTTTGGATTTGACTCATTTAATAAAAGACAATGTAAGTACTGCTCGTTACGACATCGTTTATAAAGCAAATTATACTAATGTTTGAAGGTATACAAAAAAATTACAGTCCCATAGTTTCCTACGTTACGTACGAGTCTATATGAAGACCTATGGTCACGCCGGATGTGCTTCTGCATAAAGATACTGATTTACGCGGAAAGTTTGTTTCATGAATTTCCTACGTGCTTAGCAAAATGCGTCATTATTCTGTCGATAAACGTACGTCTAATTACACGCTTGACATATGTATGTCAGATGCCGCGTTATTGCACATACATAACGCACGTAATTATATCCGTCTAGAATATTTCTATTGGTAAATAACAGACGCCCCTCGTACCCTTAATAACTAGTTTCTACGTCAATAATTGCCGAAGTTCCGGGAATCTCGATATCAATCATATAATATATCTATATTAAACGCAGAAGGATGAATTTATAAAAGAAACTATGCGTTTGCCGTTTATCACGCCATCTCGTTGTCTCCTTGGCGGGACTTGTGTTTTCCAAAAAAAATCCTCTCTTATCATTCAATTCTACACAGGATATGCGTATAGCCTTATGCAATATTTTTGACGCAATATTTACTTACACCCGTACAAGAATCTGCCACGAGTATCATTTTCCATTAGGGCGATAATTAAAACGGCCATGTTATCTGCCGCTCTGGGGTATCGTTAAGGAAACAGTGATAAATACATTAAGAAACTGAGCAGTAAGCACTAGGATAAAATAATTTTTAACCATCGCTTTCTCTTCTTTTTAATAATTTTCAATTAAACAAATTAATAAATTAATTTGAAGAAGTACAACGAATAAGGAGTATCGTGTTCCACAAGGAACCTATTAATACCAATATGGTCACTACCATAAAGCTTTTAATGATTACGATATCTTGTAAACAGATCGTATATTTATTCTCCATACAAGTACACTACCCAATGCGAAGATTAATCGCCATTAGTTATACAAACAGTAACAAACATATTACATCACACGTTCGATACGTCCTTATCATTATTTTAGTATTTAAATATAATTGCTCAATTCTACCTTCCGTATTGATAGTCGTGTTATCACTATTACGCGCATCCAGCATCTGCCTGTCAACCACTGCCTGTATCTACTTCACTACTAAATATTTATTGTAATTAGTAGTTTTCAATTAGTTTCAATCCGCACTGATAAATACGTCGTCGAATTCGGTAATTTCACATAATTTTTTCCCTCTGTTTAAAGTCATGGCAACGTCTTAGGACAATTACTTCACGCTAGACTGCATAAATCGAACGGTGCGTACACTTCTTGTTATCTTTAAGTCAGCCCGTTCGACTCGAGTCAGCTATCGCCCTCGGGGGCAGAGAAGTGACAGTGTCTGATGTGCCTGTGTCGTGACAGTGGACGTGAAACAAACCGTGCGTGCTTGAGAGTCAGTAAAGTCGTCCAAGTATATATTTATTCGAAATTTTTAGAAGTGTACTAGTGTGACATTACCATCGGTGATCGTATGTAGGAGGATCGTTGAGGTCGTACGTAACACGAGTGAGGTCAAAGTGCATATCAGATACAGTATAAGTCTATACAAACAGTAATACATCAAAACACTGTCACAGCTTCGTTATTTGGATATATAATTTTTGACAAAAAAAATCATCACGGTAAGTCATTGTCTCCTTAGATATCACGAAAATCTGAAAAATTTCCATTTACACGTATAATTTTTATTCGCCACGTCCAAGCAATTTCTGCTGTCACTTTGAGGAAAGTTCCGCGTGCTTGTGAACCGGTTGTACTTACGCGACGGCCATCTTTAACCGCTGACTATACTCTCCTTAGGTCATACCAATGCACGTGCGTATTACGCAATCGTGTAAACCTCACGCATATAGCTCGAGTACCTTTTTTTTTACACATTCAGAACTAGGAGTTCCCTCTTAACTATTATATTACTGTACTGCAAAAATGCTTTCTACGTGTGACCGCGAAAAATTTTTGTTATTTCGCATGAAATGAAATTTTATAAAAAATGCACAGTGTAGTTACCAGATTACCAGTAGTGACGCTCCTTATATGTAATATGTAATATGTAGAATATCAGACAAGTGAAAAGGTCGATTCTCATATTTTCCTTGTATGACGTTGTAAGTCCGCTTAGCGCGTTTATAATGGACGTCGAAGCCAGATAGTCACCGATTCCGTCACTGGGACTTTTTTAAGTTTTTCTAAGACCACTAACTAGTATTAAGCAATTGCTTACTTAATCTTTTGATAATGCCTTGTATATCGTATTACTATATGCTTTTAGACCTTTACGCTTCCGGTTCTACATTTTATTGTACGCGAGTAATACCTATACTCCTTGTTTGTACTGTACGTTAGTTTATCGGTAATTACACAGTTGATGAATTTTGCTGTGCGCAAATAGTACAAGATAAATAGCAGAGGAGTCGGGCGTAGATCGGTAAGATAAGTTTCCTGAATTCTTGCCTGCATTGTGAAACATGATACGTGGATACGTTGTATGACTCTCGTGAAGGTAGCGGTGTTTGATATTCGTATAAAATTACGACAGACATTTTTTTTCTTCAATCTTTTGAATGTGCGGTCGAAGGGTTTTTACGAATTGCAAAAGAAAATAAGAGGAGATTGTAATGTTACGTTGTTTCTGTTGCTTATCAAAATGAAATCTAAGACTTATATATATTTTGTCAATTGCATTAATATTTAAGAGAAAATAGTACGGTTAATGATTTATTCGGAATTCATTTTTGGTTTATTCATTGAACTACTATATTTTTGTTCGACAGCTGCCTCAAGCAATATGTTCGTTTTCATTATCTTCTTGTTGAAATTTTAATGGCCCTGGCGCCGTAAGTATTGCTGACGCAACAACGCGTCTTTTATTTTTGTGTATAATTTATTTAACAAAATTAATTTATTTGACACGTGTCTATAGACGAAATTGTGTGTAGGGGAAAGGGGGGGGGGGGGGGGGCAAAATGGGCAGTAATAATAGTATTAATACTATTATTAATATTAATAATGAGGATGTTCATTTTGCCCCCCTCCCACATATAGGTATACAGATAATTTATAGTTGATGATTCAGATTGTTATTGCTGCAAATGATCTGCCTACGTACAGTGTCTATACGATATTTACAATTAATAACAACTAATAACGTATATTTTTATTGTTTATTAAAATATATAAGAATATATCCGCGAACAGAATATTTGTCAATTCAAAGTGTTTTACACTCTGAAACACTGTTTACTTTGTCACGGCATGTTTTCAAGGAGACTTTGGTCATTTCGACATAATTTCTATGGCTACTTCCAGCTTATAATTCCTAATAGAAATCCTATTAATCACGACCTTCTTGTGCGTCATCTTTACCTGGATAGTAATATACCCATAAACTTTCGGAAATTAACGAATAGTACGTGGATTATCTAATGGAATGGTACGTGCTCAAATTGAATTGAATCGCACAAAATTTTTATAAAAACAATGTAAAATTAAGAAACTGCTTTCATGGTTTCCTATACATTCCTGATCGTTTCTTCACGGATGCCAGGCCGCATTCCATCGACTGGTCAGACAGCGAAAATAAAAAAAAGAACGTGACCTTTCCAGTTTTCAAATAAGTCCCCATACTAGAGTTTTACTTTCCTATATATAAATACATATCTGCATATTCAGTATACATACATACAGTCCGTCCACGTGTCAAATGTATTTTCGAGGGGTCACCTTCTTATGACATTCAATATGAAAGAGTCCCCTAGACTTCATGCTTTACTAGTGGATCGACCGTAGCATACTATAGTATGGTTAATCAGAGTTTACTGCGACCAATCAAGTTACTATTGGTAATTGCAATTTGAAATAATGGATAGTGTTTTCGAGGGGAAGGTACCAAAGGGAAGGATTGATACAAGAAATGTTTCAAGTAATAGCTGTAATTCGTGCGATAGTAATGGCACGAAACTCGACCGAGTCTCTTGATAAAATTTATTGAATGATAGACAGATATATTTATACTCGCCAAGATGAATTTGAATCGACCATTTCCTAAAGTCGATTTACAAATTGAAGCAAATGGTCAATTATGATACATTCCATTGCAGTGATAAACAGAATATTCATGTCCTTGCTACCAGATAATATTTCGACACAATAATGTTAGACACAAATGACGTTATCAGAACTCTGCAAAAAATTTTATCCGTTCTAAGCGTAACGTCTGATAAGGTATTTATGTATAACCCACATTTTTGGGTTAGGAATACATATATCTTGGATGCTCTTATGCAATAGAGATTCCGGGTGGTCTTTGTTTCTCATTCCACGCACAATGACCGGTGACATTCTATTTGAAATCTTATATCCACTGATTCATAGCTAACGGTAACGTACGTTAGTCAGTGGCGCCACTATTGTTTTTCATACTTTCCCTTTGACCTCTGCCTTCCTAAGGTACTTGTCTGAGAAACTTTTTGCAATTCGATTGTTACTGTTTATAGCTTTGGAAGTCATTCTTCTTTTTTTTCCATGTGGAATTTTGATCTTATGGTAAACGACTCGCCACTTGATATGCCAAGGGATATTAGAGTGTTATCTTGAAATGTTATTTCTCGCTTTTTCACGGTACTTTTGACGCGTCAGAAAAAGTTTTGTCCTTATCGCAATATGAACTTCTATAATATATAAAGTTTCATGTGCTATAAGTAGCTTGAAAAAAGTAAATTAAGTATAGGAGTATATTTGTCACGCGAAATTATTATAATGACCCTTACCAAGTTTAGAGATAACGCCGAGGCTTATTTCATAAAAACAACTAATTTACGCGCTTTAATGTCTTGACCCTCTCTTATGAGTCTGTTATTTAGCATTTTACCCGGCGCCGACATTATCAAAAGTATACATAGATCACTTTGGCACGTGGTGCTGTCGTGAGCAGTCCCCGTAAACTTTGATATTAGGAATTATTTAAGAGTAATCATAGGCTTTTAACAAAAAAATCCTCTATTACCCCTTTTTGTTCTATTCCCCATATGCGTGTAAGAACTCTTACGCAATGGCGCATGTACGAATTTATTACGCATACTTGCCTTCGTTGATATCAATCGATGTTATTTTTGCGTAAAAACAAGTTGTGATTTTAGACAAAAAATCTTATTTTCATACGTGCAATCTAGACAAGACATACACCTATATAATTAGCAACTACATATTGTATCATAGAAAATAATAACAAACTTTCGACGTCATTCAGTTATTAAATTGAAGTCTACAGTCTGATGTAATAATTCTTTCCTGTTTGGTACACCTTCCTAGAAGATTTTTCACTATCGTATTGTAATTGTATCGTAATTGTGTTATTGATAAATATGATGTACTATAAGGGCGCATAGTTACGCACCACCTGAAGGTGGTTCTACCATAGAAATTTAAATGGACAGACTAACTTCAGATGGTGCGTTTGTCATGAATAACCCTGTAGATGGGTGAGGATGGTGGAATGAAGGTAGATAATTTATGCGGCGTACTGTACCAGATGATTGTTGTACATAAAGATACAAATGTAAAATGGTCGGAACGTAACTTTTATTTCGTTACGTAATTCGCTATGGTTAATGATAACGACGGTATTACCAGTTATTAGTCTATCGCAGATACACGTATGCACATTGTACAGTGGCAGAGTTTCGTGTCAACTAGAAACACGCAATCGTTCAATTAAGGTCTTGGCATATATCTGAAACGTAAAATATTCGCATGCTTGTTAGTCTTTGATGTACATTCTCAAGGAAGCGTTGTAGTCTTAACGATTGACGAAGTATGTTGAGCTGTAACGAAAAATTTATCAGTGATATAGATTAAACGAGATTGGATAATCACGAAATAGGAGGAACGTTATCAGAAGCTTTGATGTTGAATATAATTTATTAAATCCAAGGACTATTTTCACACATTGCCCACTGCCCGAATTGTGCGAGATATCGCGAAACTGGGACATCTCCCCGATCGATCGGCAATGTGTTAAGATACGTCTGGTGCATATGATTAGAAGCCTTATCTATACGATTCCTTTTCTTTTTTAATAAACACTATACATTGTGCTTGAAAATATACACGATTATCTGCCAGTGATTATATCAGTGGCGTCGCGTATATTGCGTTTGATACGAAATAATCCGATTACGTTGTGAAAGTTAGTTTTTATAAAATTGTTATTGGTTGTCGTTAACTTACCATGACAGCCGTGGTATTTGTTAACGTGGCGCCATCTGTTTATGCTACCCTGAACAAACTCGACTCGAGTGATATCTAGCCAATAACTAAAAGAACTGCCGTAAAGTTTCCCTGAAAATTTCAGAGATGTCGCTAGTATCACTGCCGCCATGACGACATAACCATAACCGTCAATTCTTCGAGAACTTAAAAATTTCGAAAAATTTTGGTCTAACGATCGCCGTCGTCATTTGACACATTTTCTAACGTCTAATCATCGACGTCATCTTAACCACTTGTCGATATACTCTCCTATGCTACAGATATCGACATTCTGTCAAGTTCGAAAACTGCCTCAAGATCATCCCCACGGTTGTTATATTGAAAAAAAAAATCGATATGCACTGAACCGCAATTCTCGAACATCCAGCATCCATAGCCAATCGCGATCATTGGCCCGAGCAAATCGGTTTCCATTTGACAAATTATAGTAGCCTGGAGATAACCCGTCTGATAGCCGACACAGGCGTGGGTGAGGTGGTCTCACGTCACGCTCCTGTCAATGTGTCATGTCCCTAAGCCTGCTACATAGATATACATATACCGATGACTATACATACTATATATATACATAATACACTTTATGTATAGATACCAAGAGGCTTATGCTCACCTGCCTTCTACGAGACTCTCGCGTATACAGGGTGTCGTTAAATACAATAAGTATTTAACCAGCCAAGCAGTTGCATCTAATAAGACCAGTTAAGGAATGCTTTTCAAGTAAACAAAACTGCATTTTTGAAATGCACTTTTAATAAATATCATCGAGCTTCACATTCCTACCATCTAACGACGCATACATTACAGATCATACTATTTCATACCACCCTGTATAACCCGCTCGGCCGAGCGTAACCCTCGCTCGCAATGGAGGCAAAGGTTACGTCCATGAGAATAGCCATCTTAGCAATCTAAGAGCCTCGATTCGATACCACTAAGATGATCCCGATGAAGAGGATCAAGGATCCTCCGATCAGGCCGATGCTACGAGTTTGATCATTTTGTGCGGTGATGCTGGACGTTGACGTATTCCCGGGAAGATTTACTTCCCTCTATCACACGCCAGGTCATTAATGCCTCACTTGATAATTACTTCACAAGAACTCGACCACCGCTGGACTTTTCTCTGGTAAATTAGCAGTGGTGGACATTTTCTTTTTTGAATTATTTTGACACGAGGCACCCTTATATACAATCGATTAACGAATCGTTAGAACGAAGGACTGTACTGTGTCCTTTATATTATTATTCTCTCTTTTTCTCTCTCTCTCTCTCTCTCTCTCTCTCTCTCTCTCACTCACATTTCTTCCTGTTACACAGTGGGATTTTCTTCAGGGCGCTGAAAAATGATATGGAGGCGGAGACCACCTTCGGAGTCTCACGAAGGAGTCTTGTAGGATTACCATAAACACCTTTACCACCCCGTGCCGCAACCCCCATATAGATAGAATAGATTTGCTCGCTCCCTTTCCAAGTCGGAGAGATGCTCCGAAAGTGACTAATGATACCTCGATTCAACCAGTACGAGAAAGCATAGGAGAAAGCCAGGGACGTAGTCAGTCGGAGATGACTCCCCGTATGAGAATTTCTTACGATTTTTTTTCCATGTACGGTTCTCTCATCCCCGGAGATGTAGATCAAGATCTACGTAAAACCTTGTCCACGTAATCCTCCGTGATGATCCTGTAACGATGTGAAAGTGTCAGGGAAAGCGGATTGTTCGTCTAACCCAAAAGTACTCAAGACCATCTTAAACGTGAGGTAGAAACATTAATTTTTATTATTTACGAATAAATTTGTATTTTTTAGAATTACTATTACGTAGTAGGTTATTCAATCAAATCATTACGTGCTATCTTGTCTTTTGATGGGATACGTATTTCTCCACTGAAATATAATTTTTGTTAAAATATTCAGTGATTTGCAACAAAGACTTTTTTTATTAAGGATTTATTACGCGAGATCTAAGTATATCGAAAACGAAGACAAAATTTCTATGTTTGCACTGGAGGAATATCCGATTCAAAAGGATGCCGCCATCTTCATCTGTCAATCCCCACTATGGTATTCTTCCATGGAAACTACTACCACTACCACCACCATCATCATCATCATTATCGTCATCTGTGTACGACTCACCTGTCGTTTTCTCCAACCCCACGTGTTATACTACGAGCAACATCGCGACAGGATGTTTTCGAACGCAGGTGCATGTCTAAACGAATCGTCGAAATAAAAAAGATATATTTTCAGTAACGTCCTCAGGCCCGGTGGTAGCAAGAGAATTTTCAAAAATTCAATGATAATCGTGTACGCGCACTGCAAATCCCAGATGGCATTGCGACTTTTCTAGGAACCCCACTGGGAATCGATCAGGGCCGATTGTGCGATCGCTATTTTACCGGATCGTTCGATCAGCCACAAGGGATGCTGCGAGTGATCCGTAGAAATATTTTGACACCGGTGGATATCTCAACGTGATCGATGCACTCCCTTGAGATTACGTCGTGAATTGCATTTTCTCAGCACGTCCATTCGCCACTGTTATATATATATATATATATATTTTGTCTCATAGTATAGCGTTATAGTTTCTCTTTTTTCCCATAGAAATGTGGAAACTATCGAAACGCATCTGGTTCTGATCTCAACATTTTTTAATATTTTTTTTAGCATTATTATTTGCGTGATTATTCTTAGTAGTTTTGTTTGCCTTGATCAAAAATATGCTACCAGTTATTCCTGGTACCAATGCGATATCTTCGTACGTATATCCATGTAGAAGATGGCGAAAATCAGTGCGCACAAAGGTATCCGGGAGGATTTTTGACGTGACCAGTGATTGGTTCGAATCTTGTAATTACGTACGGAGAAAACCGGTCGGGGGACCTCTGACGGCTTCTCAATAGGCGCCTCTGTGCCCGTGTCGGCATACACGGCAGCCGTTGATGCAAAAGGAACAGAGACGCTGGGGATCGTACGATTCTCCAAACTGATAATTTGATTTTTTTCGAAAAAGTTCATCTTCGCTATACACTCAGGTTCTAAGCCTTTTCCACTCTTCGCACGAACAGACTTTAATACGGTAGGGATGCGCGGCGTGATATCGGCGCATAATTTATGGAAAATAAAACCATAAGAAATTTACGATGATGAGATGGCCTGACGTAGAGTATATATCCCTGTAGAAAATTCTCACGTAAATTACTGTACATTTGCAATTAAATTTTTTATCAGATATCGAATTTTTAAAGAAAATTTCAAAAATTCGTTATACAATTTCAATTGGTTAAGATCGATCAGTAATATTGAGCAATCCTTACGTTTCTATTGCTAAGAACCAATTATCGATACGACCATTCGATAGAATCGAACCTTTTATCTCAATCTGACTCGGTTGGGAACCCAGGCCTACGATACTCACCGTCAACGTACTATCTAATGAGCCGTTTAATTACCTACGCTCTACGAGGCACGCCTCGAGATGGTTTTTAATCCTCAGTCGTGTACGTGACAGACTGATAAAAGGGCCGCGGTTGATACCGCAGCTTGCTTGTATTTCCGACACAGAAAACCTAATCGTTTCGCCATGGTTGTTCGATGCTAATGTTCACCCATGAGATAACAATAGTTCCCTACGATATTATACGCATCCAATGCAAGACACGATACACAACGAATAAAATAGTATTATTCGTCGAACCCTTTTATGAGAACAAACGTCAAACCATGGATCGAATTTTTCATACAGATGTTACGTAACAGTGAAATAACAAGCGAAATAAATTTTAACAACGATCAAACCCTTTATACAACACTCTCGTGCAAGTACCAGAAATCGAAATCACCGATGGACAAATTAGAGGCGGAATAGCGAGTAATCGCCGCCATTCTCCGTGAGCTTCGACCAATCGGACGGAGCCTCCAATAAGCTTCGAGCACCTCTCGACGGGTGGCGCCAGTTCTGAATGCCGTTGCGCACACTCGAATACGGATTCAAAGCTTCGAACGTTTTTTTCTCTCCTTTACTGTATACCTGCTTCGACGCTCGCTGTATTCTCTGACTGTACTAATCGTCCCTGCCTTTTTTACCACTCTCCTGGAATCACTCAACCTCCCTCGCTCTACTAATTATCATATTAATATATCGAGTTCCCTCTCTACTGCTCATCTCATCGTATAAGCTACCTCTCAAGTTGTTATTGCGGTATATACTACACAACGTATATAGATCTATTATTATACATATAGTATACATATATATTCAGGATCCTTCGTCCTCTTCTGTTATTTTCTTTTTTCTCTCTCTTTCTCTCTCCAACAATAAGAACACTTACCGGCTTTATTGTCGATGATGATTGTTGTTATCGGCGCCACTCATCGCGCAGGCGCAGAAGGCGCCTACGAGTAAGAGAGAGAGAGAGAAGAGATGAAGCAAGAAGAGAGAAACCATTGTACACTTAATTAAGGACATAATTGGAATCGATTATGATTATTCATAAATTACATATCCGAACTGGCGCGCCTTTGTCGGCCGTTAAACTCCACTGTGGCAACCTAAGGGAATTCTTTCGGATTGTTTCTTAGCTTGCTCAAGCACTTCATTCTCATGATGGTTTCTTAACGCTGTTCTCGGATATGATCTTATTTCTATAGAAAGGCACAACTGCTAATATGTATCCGAGTACGCACGTACCGCGATCTTATCCTTTGCTATGATCTTTCAGTCAAGATGTTTTTTAAAAAATTCTTTTTTCTATTTTTATACCCGCCACTCTTTTTTCACTTCTACCAACGTCGCGACGTCGGTCACACTACAAATGCTTTTAACAATCATCACATTCTCTACTGAGAGATTAACGCGAATCTAAAGCGTCTTCCCTCGAACGAACCGATTGGCTAACAAAAACCGCATGCCGATGCTTTTCGCCGCGACACAATCGAAAGCTGAACCGCGTAATCGTACATTGAAAATCAATTATCCTTAATACCCAGAAAAAGACGTCGCGCTCCGTTCTTCTATTAAAAATGGCCACTCCGTGCGAGGGACTTTATACATATATACTTTATATATATACATGTTTTCGTTGCATGAGACGTTAATTAACGCTAGGGTTATTTTACACGTTTTCTATTACGGAGCATCAACACGGCATTGCGAGAATTCAATCGATTCTTCGCTATGGAATTTCTACTCCTTTGACAATCGGATCGTCGGAGTTTCGCACGGGAAGAAAATAGACGTGGAATTGTGGGTAAATACCTTACGCCTACTCTTGTTAGCTTCGTATATACAGAGTTTGATCGAATCTCTGTAGCCGGGATCGTTTTGTGTCCTCTGGCATTAAAGCGTGTGATTATCCACGGGCGTGAGTCTGTGACACGCGTGAATAATTGCGACATCGAGGTCTCTCGATAATAGATAGAGAACATAACTGGACAGTAAAGGTCAATTCTGTATCGTTACAGTACGATATACATATATACCTGTTAACATACCATTAAGTATGCCAAACTAGTTTATAAGTCAAATTTGTCACGTGATTTTTCATTTTTAATTACACAGCCACGCTTAGCGTTGTTATCGACGCTTAAAAAAAATGTGAAATTTTTTTTAAATTTTCAATTCAAACATTTTGCTTTGTCTGGAACATCGTTTGTATTCAGATATCGAATTATTGGAATCCGACATTTATTGGGCTGCATTGTCTCCTCTAGATAAGGCACGCGTTTCAGTATATAAGAAGACAGATAAGGATAAGGCAACAGAACGGGGCAGTTTGCCTCGCCAGGATTGGAGCCCGATCCGAGCTTGATAAATGATCCTGTCGGAGGATACCTACCCATGACTCTCCTTTGCCTTACCTTCTTTTCCCTGGGGTATCTTGGGACCCCATGCCGGCTCACGCTCACTATCAAACTTAAGAGAAAGAGGGTCCCGTGATTGGACGCTTATCCCGTCCAGGATACTATACGTGGCTGTTACCGATACAATGGCTGCTCTCCATTGCAGCACGGCATTTGTTTGGAAATTATTTGAAGAAAAATACGGTTTTCGTGATCCATCAATTAATGCCTTTTTCTTTCAATTATGATTATCATCAAACGCGGTTACTTAATTGTACGTAAAAAGCGTAGCTCTTAGTACCTATTACCGAAATTGGGGAAAAAGTTTTATCAGTTATTGTTAAACCATTTTCTTCCTTTTTACGCGGGATCCTCGAGCACTTTTATCGTGCGCCTTTCGACAGCCTCTTTGACACAGTCACGTAATCTGCATCTAAGTATAGATATACAGCTTCCTCTTTGCGCTAATCTAGCACAGTTATCTCCTCGCTCTCGAAAATCCGTACTGCGAAATTACAAATTTCACGGAGAATTCAGGTGCAATCGTCGTCTTCGATTCTTGCGAATTAATCGATAGCTCGACGATCATGCAAATAATATGATTTTTTTCATTGATCCCATTTTTTCACCCCCCCCCCCCCCCCCTTACGGAAATAAAAAAATGTCAATATATCATCACACATCTACCATCATACATATCTCAGGTATATTGTTATTATATTTGAGTATACCTATGTATATACCAAGCACGAATGGATATGCCTATATCCAATCCAAAAGGGCGGCGGATATTCTAATAGCATCGGGGTCGATGGATACTCGCGTATTGTTCGAGTATGAATAAAAAATAGTGGATATATAATGCGTGGGCTTGGGTGAGACCATGGGGCTCTGGAACATGGATCGAAGAGAATGGGGACCGCCCCTGGGGTGAACGTTCGTGACGGACGGCGGCGTTCCCTTTGTACACGCGCCGCCCCTGACTGGCTGGCTGGATGGCTGGATGGCTGGTTCTCTGATATCCTACAACACAAACACATCTCTCTCCCTTTGCCTCTTGCTCTCCTCCATTTTATTCAGCCCCCCTCCCTCTCTCTGTCTCTCTCTATCCCGCACTGAAGTTGCGTGGATACATTATACGAATTACATAGATGATACGCCGATAGGACCTCGAGATATAGTGGGGAGGCAATGGGGAGGTTTGTGCTACCCAACCTTGATAGGGCCGCAAAACTATTTTTCATGGTACTCCTATCTCGCCCTCTTCAAATCGTTTCCTTCGCCCTTTTTTTTTCGTTCTACCATTCCCTTTCCTCCCTTCACCCCCACCCCTCCCCACCTACCCAATCACTCTTGCGCCATAGCCATTGCGTGACCCTATCAGCCACGTAGAAAATACCTGGTGTACCTTTAAGTTAATTTAACCAGGATTCAAAGTTGGCACCCCTGATCCTTATTGTAATGTCCCTTCCATTAGCAAACTGGTGGCCTTCAAGTTTTTAGGGTTGTGACTATATGTACGTATACTATAGGTACTTATAATGTTGGTACTCTGTAAAGGACTCGGCGCGTTTGATTGGCAATGGTTAACGACACCGCGCCAACCGCCGCCGTTAAAGATCAAAGGGACCAGGCGGCGATTATAACCCTTTCACACTATGTATAGCGTACGAAAGGTGCTCGCCCTTTTTGAAAGGTACTGTAAAAGGGTTGAGACGATTTTTTTTTGTAAACTTGTATCAAATTCACTCGCGGTGGAAGATAGGCTCTTGCTTCAATTAAACAAATCAGGTTATTATAGCTGGTAGACCTATAATCCCTTGTTCAAGGTATTTTCGAAATTTCTATACGGTGTTTATCGATTTAATATTATACAGGGATTTATTAATAAAACCGTTCGGACCTTAATGAGAAACGTCAATCAATAATTATAGCGTCTATACGACAGTCGTTAAATTTTTGCGATAATTCGTTATCAATAAAAAAAATTTACGTTTTACCCAAAAATCCTTCGTCTCGGCGAAGTGGATCCTTGAAAAATATTTGTAGATGCCGGTTTGGCCTCTCTGGCAGACGTATCGCTGGCTCTGCGGCAAGACAAGCGTCCCCTAGGATACGGTTCCTCTACCCGCGTCCCTGATCCCGCAGGATCATTAATCAAACTCCCCTCTTGGCCCTTCGTCCCTCCTCGCCCTTTCACTCCCTCCCGGAGTACCGGCTTTGGCCGCCATTATGGAGCGGCTGCGTGCACGACGCACTAATTAAAACCAGGAAATTAATGCTTTATGCTCTTAAGCCTCCTCGACGGGACGCACCAGGACCGACGAAAGTTTCTCGAGCTTTTAACTGAACGGCAACCGCCATCGTGTGTATAACTGTATATATAACCATAGAATGGGTTATTGGTACCCTAACTTAATTCCCAGTCTTAGAACCGACATGGTACGTAACATGTAGATACAGTACTGGTATATCTATATATTGCTCGACCTGATTATCCATACGATATATAGGAGTATATCTATGCGAGCGTTAATTTTTTTAACATGCGAAACATGGCGGGGAAGATAAGGATGGAGGAAATGTCGTTGGTATAGGTGAAGGGAGAGGGGGTGGAATCGATCGATTCTCTGGGGACTATTTTATCTCGATAGGAGATAAAGGGATGTTTCTGGGAGAAAGGCTTTCTCGGATCTCTTTCTGGATCCTTGCTCACTATGGGCGTATCCCCAATGGGTATCCCCATGGGACCCATTAGCGGTCACTGGACCATCTACTGGCTATCCGCAAAACGTCAGACCACTTGTAAATACCATGGTTGCGAATACTAAGTAATTTATGGTGGGAGGATTTTAGAACGCCATTCGGCATGGTTACCTGGCTACTTTACTTGGGACTCATTATTTTACGAGGACTGTCACTTATTCGATACCGACCTTTAACCTTTGACGGCGGCAGGTTGACACTTCTCGGTCTGTACCGATGTTAACAGGTTGTAATTCAAGCAGAAGCGTATATGGAGTTTTTCAAAGTTATGCTCTATGGGTAATTATAATTTTTTTTGTATGACGTAGGAAATGGTTTTCTTGGGGATGAATGGGGGCGAGATAAAAATTGAGGAGGGGGTGTAGTTATGGAGAGGGACGCGTTATGCGACATTCCTCAGATACGTCATATTTGTTATGGCGGACCTTTCATCATACCTCATGGTGGAATTTCCCGTGGTATTTTCGGTATTGTGCTCCGGGTTGGCGCAACCCTTTTTCTGGATTCCAAACCGGCAACTGATCTATCCCACGGGAGGCGTCGGGAATGTCCAGAGGATCAGGCTCAGTTACGAGAATGTTGAAGAGTCTCGAGGGATATAAAAAAAAATCGAAAAAGAAATATATAGCATAAAATAAAATAAGTAACCCCTAACTATAACCAATGGTAACAATACTCTTATCTAAATATCAAAACGACAGGGGTCCTATCGTCCGATAGGTCCTATAATATCAGACTCCTCAGGTACCATTTCTTATAGCGACCACTATCGCATCCCAAATAAAAACGGAAGTGGTTTTACCCACTGCCAAAGGAAGTTGAAATTTGAGGTTGATTTGACCAGTGACCGTACCTTTTTCAACTGTGCGGTAAAAACGTACTAAGCTGTCGGTACGCTGTGGTCAGACATAAAGGGTTGGCGTGAAGATCAGGAATAATGCCTGACTACCAACCTAACGGTAGTTCAGCTATTAGGCGTTATTATTGAACCTTAAAAGTCAGGTACATGTCGAAAACAGCCACAGGTCCTACTGGCAGAAAGTACCTAAGGGGTTACTTAGTCTACGTCACCTTGGGCCCAGGACACGATCAAGGGATGTTTACCCCTAGAAATGTGGACCCTGGCCATTATTCCGTAACAAGATTACCAGCCAATTTGTAAGGATTACTGCTTGGTTACGGTGAAGCCCTTCTCTCGTGGGAATGTGGCTTATGCAGTACAACAGTATAGATCTTTCATCCTTGTATTTCCCTTCGAACCTCTAGAAAAGACTTTCGAATCTTTCATACTCCCATTTATATGTACTTCCCTTTGCCGAATCCGTAATTTTGGTACTCGACGTACACTTCCTTTTCACTTTGCTACCCGATCGTGAAATTTGGTTATTCAATTTACCGTGTCACCAGTAAACCAATCAAGACTGTTTTGCCACACCGACTCGATTACTTTCCCAGCTTTCTTTTAATCCCGGCGCCGTCATAAGAAATATCGATGAGCACCGTGAGAATCCTGAAACGAGTTACTTAGACAGAGACAGTGTTCGTCTTTATTGGGCGGATTATAATTGCTTTCGAAAACTCACGGATAACAACGCTATGACGTTATTGCCAGTCTCTATAAAGCCGGAACGGATTCTTTTCGATTTGCATTGCACTTTAACTATGGAATGGTATCTTCAAAAAAATGCGCGCCAGAGTCTTTGAAATTCAAACGATTAAAAACCAAAGTGTCGGATATGTCTAATAAAAATGAAGTAAAATCGAGGCGTGCGTCATAAATGTCATAATAGATGGAAAAAATATTAAGTTCGAAAAATCATATAAAAAGCAAAAAAAATTTAATTTTCGAAAGTCATCGAAAAAGGGTGGGTTTTGAAAAAAAAATATACTTTATGACGCCAAAAGGTAGACAGTGCCTGCTAATACGTTCTTCTATTCCTCGAACGAGAGAACGTGGCGTCCCTCGTTGAAGTCGAGTTCACACGACTAGAATATAGCGCTGAGGGACGCGTCTTAACTACCTTAATAAGATTTTAACCGAAACGACCTGCTACACTACTGAAATCAGTCTTACACTGTTCGGAGACGTGTGTACGCGGCTTCATGGTAAAACGAGCAGCAGTACCACTTCCTGCTGCACGTATCGGACACCCGCGCGATCGCAGAGAAAGAGTTTACGTAACACAAATGATGAATGCTAGACCCTCCAGTTCTTTGATATTGCTTTGGTAGTCGGATCGATGCCGACCTAGTTCACAGCCACGAGTCCATTTTGTTTCCTGCCATTCGCGCGCCATACGAGGACACTTTCACGAAATGGCAACCGATGCCTCGTAATAGAAAATATCTTTCAAATACAATTATTAGAGTGATACGTAATCTATAGTACGCCGCCTGGAGCACTTGGCCCAAGGGAATTATCTATAGAACAAATTATCTTCTGTCTTACTAGAAATTATTCGAAACGTACCATTAAGCCAAGTCCACCAGTCTCGCTATGCTCCCTCTTACCACCAATACAAAATTATAAATATTTAGTATCAATTTCTTAGTGAACATTTATTCCAAGTCATTCTTCCTGTAAATACAATAATAATAATAATATAAATATACATTACAGACACGTTGTATTTAACATTATGGCTAATCCACCTTTATTCAGTCGTTGTGTTCTTTATTTTCTACCTATACCTTATATTGTACAAGCTTGTTACAACAGACACCTTTTATCAGCACGTCAAGATGAAGCTCGCGCACTTGACCTGTCAATAGAGGCGCCTGGTAAAATACAAAAAGTGTCATCCAGTGACGAGTGGAAGAGCAAGACAACGTCGAAGCCACGGTCCTTACTGGCAGGTCGTAACCGTCGGCAAAAAGCCCGTACTGAATCCATTGAGTGCATACACGCTGAATGATCCATGATGTAAACACTCCGCCACGGCCAGTTAGTAGCGAACCGTTACGTCATCCTAAAGTCTTCCAGGTTGAAGACGACCGCGGCGAATTCGATGCCTGTCCTGAAGGATTAAGTACGAGGTCCTCGTGACGCCTAACTGACCAACCTGGATAACGAAACTCATCTAGGACAATCACCATCAGAATCTCCACACAGAAACGAATACGGCCTGACGCTCATTCAATTTTTCTAATAGAAATACCCGAGTGACTGAAGATCCGTCACTGGATTTTCCAGCGAATTCTGTGAAAAGATATACAGCAAAAAGAAATGGAGAGAACGTAATTGATTATCTGGACTTTGTCAATCGAATCGAGACACGGCGCTCCTGATCGTTACGGAATGACAGGTTGGAGCGTGGAAGATTAAAAAAAGAAATGCAAATTGAAACAGGTGTAATGGGCCTGAGGAACGAATTCTATTGGTCGCGCTAACAATGCTTTTGCCAGTAAGGAACGTCCCGATTAAAACGGTACATATCGATTCTTGTATATAGACAGCTGTCAATGTGACACGAATTTTCCAGTGACAGTGTTCCGTGTATAACTAAGCATTTCTACTTTTTGTCTTTATCGCTTCTCTTTGACTTCTTTATCGTACTTACCGTACTGTGATCTTTATATAGCGGGCTACGTGAATATTCATGGTTTTTTATCACTACGGTACTCATTCCTGGTATACTTCAGTTCACGTCTTCCTGGAGTCAACGTTACGTTTCTTGGACCTAAAGAAATAGATTTGTTCAGCAGGGATGGATTCTTGCTATAACCCAATTCGTATATACTTCCATTAACTTTTCTCTTTGGACACATTATATACGTGTATAGAGGCATTCAGCGATATCAGGACTTGACGCGGAGACACGAAGATGCCAGATAAACTCATCGACCATTATGAACAGTGCGTAATTGCTGATCCGTAGATACGTGACTCCTTTGTGATCAACTTGGCCTCTCGAGTAGTTCACCACGATTTCCAAATAAAGTGATCCGTACCAAGATACATGCCTACGTCATATACTAAGTATATAGGTATAGTTCAGTCGCAGCGTTCAGACTCAGGGGACTCTTTTATATTGTTAGTCATAAGGAGATGGCCCCTCGATCTTACGAACTGAACGTAGTACCTGTATCGGAGTTTATTCAAGAAACTTTTGAATTACCCGCCTTTACACTTAGTATCTTAGATAAGATTACTTTTTCTTAGAAACACGCATATTTCTCCTTTCAACTGTATCTATGACTCTTGCTATACTTCATATGTGGGATATAAGAACGTGGGCTAACCAAATGGCCGAAAGAGCAGCAGGGCAGCAAAGAGTAGTGTGGGCGCGGCGGGTATCCCGCTGCGAAGACTCCAACATGGCCGACATCACGGCACTAGCACACCCACATAAAATCGACATATTAAATTACACGTTAGATACTCCCCGTATATGCGTTATATATATTTGGGTATTGGGTTCATACGTGTCAGAGAGGGAGTGACTTATGCAATTGTCGGCCATTCGTTTATATGTCAATAATTTGACTTTGTCGTTACTGATTTTCGGATATGATGATTGAAAATTCTTTATTGTTGGCATTCTATACGGCGCTTAAGGTTTATGGTTCATTTCACGAAACTCAACACTGCTTGATCGTACCCACCGATATTGAAAACAATAACCGATGAAAGTCTGGTAATGATTGCTTTTGCCACACCCAGGTGTAATCACAGCCAGTGAATGCAATCGCGACATCGCTTCTTGGATATTTTATGAGAATCGATAATCGGTATACTTATTATTATTTGATCGAATGCTTCACACGGATAAATTCACAAGAGAATTTTACAATGAGAATTGGACCAACTGACGTGAGTCAAAATACCTATAGTAGTATGTATATCGGTATTAATGCTTTCAAAATAGTTGCGCAAATTTTATTACACAGTTATCATCTGATGATTGAAATTTTTATAATCATTCTTTTCTGTTTTGAAATTGAAAATTATTTTTATCAACTCCATACACGGAAGTCTTTATAAAGTTGTCATGAATATTCTAAAAACGTAACTGTTATCGACACTTGTTAATCGTTGTTTTTCGTCCCTTTCTTTTTATCCCGAATTTCCTCGGTAGTCCGTTTAGTCCCGTAAAAACGTTTAGTCAGAAATCTCGGACGCGGTTCCATAATTTCCGGAGACGCTCCGCGACAATGTCAGCGACGCGAAACGTCTCTCCGATCAGCCTGTATAGCTGTCGGTTGCCGGTGTTCGATCGACCGAGTGAAATCGAAAGACAGACTTTTTCGAAAAACTCGAGCGTGTAAAAAAAACAAGCTCGAACAAACGAAGGCACCGTTGGATATCTTAAGTAGGTAGATCGAGTCGTCACGCCTGTCCACGTGGTTAGAATCAGCCATTTTAATCACTTCCTCATTCAATTATCCGCTCGTTCTACGAGTCCGCTCTTCGCACTGCTTCGTCAGATATTTCGGACGTGGCATCAGGTACAATTAAGTACAGTCACTCCCGCACTAAATTATTCCCGTTGATCGATGAAAAATCAATATATCGGTTACCCATTGAATTTATCGCTTGCGCCTGGATCCTATTACAATTATATTTATATCATTCGTCTGTACTCGGCTTGATGTCACGATTAAAACTGGGCGTGGTTACCGCTGTTCTTTCACGAAGGCATTCCTGCTATTAGATTGGCGAGGAAAATTCATAGATTGGTTAACGAGGCTGGGAACGAACAGAACAAATTGGCTGAATTAAAAGCACAGACATGCCGCACGAGCCAGCTGCCCATCGGTTGTGCTCTGTCACGGGATTGGCTCCTTTTGTAGATACTTGTATCCCTTTTATTCCCTTGTTATTCTTCTTCTCCTTTTTTTTTCTTATATTTTCATTACGAGCTTCTATTTTAAGATGCATCCATATACCTCTGTGTCATTATTCATGCACTTTTGTGCATGAATTATGTCATGATAACACTCACGTACCTATACTCTCTTCTTGAGAATCATCAACAACTGTGCGCCATGATCGCTCAAGATTGTTTTTAATAGTCTTGTACGATAAGAACGCGAATCCATGTATGGAGATACCTAATAAGTAAATAGAGGTTAGTTTTCAATAGAAGTTATCATCGTTTTGTATGGTATCTGTTTTCTTTGTGATATCGATATAGTCTGACTATACAGGAACTTCATTCAGTATTATTATATACTTTCATTCTATAACTGGCGCCAGGCTTGACCGAGTCTCTTGATTCGGTGTATCCCAAGAATATTGTACAAAAATGGCTTCTCTGGTAGAGATTTCATTATAAAAGTTCAGGGCCCGTCGAGGTTCTAAGTAGTCCTGTACTGGCTCAGTGGGGACCTAGACAAGCTCTGAACTTACAAAGGAAAATTTTTTACTAGGGTATAGAAATTTTTTTCGATAGATATGTATATTCGATATAGTATGTTCTGTTATTCGTAAAGAATAACTTGCGCGGATCAAAATGGCCGGAGGAGTATTAAGGTATCTAAAAATTGTGCGTTATTATGCGTTCACTGGCAACACGTTAAATCAATGCAGACCCGTTTTGAATACTTTTGTCCATTTTGTTTTCAAATACTGAAAAATCTTTTATGTCTTTCATGTACCAGCAAGACGAGATGTTCATTCGAGTACCAGTATCGTTTAGACGACGACTCGTACTGAGTAAAACGGCCGTGTTGACGAGAAAGCAAATCCAAAGACGTTCGTAAAGTCATAAACATGAAACGAAAGTCCGAAATGAATAGCCGAGAAGTCGCCACAGGTTTTCCATCGGTAGATATTCCTTTGTCTTTTCCATTTTTATTTCTTTTCACCGTAATCGTAACATTAGCTTGTTTGTATTTCAAATGACCGAGTCGATCACGGCAATCAGTCGCAGGCCGCTGTGCAAATCAGACTACGAAAAAGCCGAAAGCGTGTCGCAGGACAATTTCTTTAGGATAGCGGAAACGCACGGATGACCAGAGTCACTTCCTGCCGATCGTCTTGGCCCAAGGATCGGTTGATCGATCGTGCTCCTCTACTAATTGGCACTCGGATTAATTTTGGCCTGTAATTAAAACAGGCTATCGAACTGTAAAGTGCAGCCGGCGGAGACGTCGCAGGGTCTCTCCTATACTCAATGATGGCCATTTTTTTTTAAATCGACAGAAACATTCAATGAAAATCGTATAGACGATTTTTTTTAATTTCCCCCAAAAAGATTTTTTTAATTTCTTTGAATATCAATAACTCATTATGGACGCGCTTCCTTTGAGATTAATTACCTTCACTTTACCTATCGATGCGTGTATTATATACTTTACGTATTGATAACTTAACGATAATTAATGACTATTCGCATAACGGTTAATTGAACTCGTTACCATGTCCAATAACAGAAGTACTCATTATTCAGGTATATTCCACTACTCAAATAGATAAAGATCCGATACCTGTTATCAATGGCAGATAGATTATTTTAATTTGATTTTTTATCTCTCTAACAAAAAAATTATCTTTCAGGATATGGATTTGATCGAGGTGCTATGGAAGCAAGATGTGGATCTTGGATTTACTTTAGCCCAGCCTGCCACTCCGACCGAGGAGGATGCCGGGGAAATTGCAGAGAAGCCAGGAGATGACAATTTGGAAAAGCTCAAGGCCCTTCAAGCAGCCTCAAAAAAAGATGGGGATAAGGTGAGCTTTCCAATATATATATATATATATATATATAGGTATATACATATATAGTATAGAGATTCCTGTCAGATAAGTATACGCATGCGCCATGTGCAAGATGCGCAGAAGTTGTAGATACTGTTACTGCAATTAAGCACATGCCGATTAGCTGTCTAGCTATATTCCCTGCCGGACGGTTATTACTACTTTCTAGTAATCGGTTATTGAATTTTTCAATTTCGCATGACAGTATAAAATGTAATATATCTATTCATGCCTCTAGACTCGAGTAATAATCACCTATAAATTTCCCATTAGACAATATTTTTGTATTCTCTCCCGAGTGAAAAAAGTAAACCGTACAAATAGTTACCGTGAAAAGTGGCAAGATCTTTATTTATCGATATACAAAGATCCACGCGAAGCATCCAGAGGATAAATGATCCGTGTCCATGATAGATCAATATCAAACAGTCAGGCTATCAAATAAAGGTAACGTTACCCGATTGGGTAACGTGGAATTTGGCCCTCGGGGTGGTTATCTCTTCAGGATCTTACGATCCGACATTCCATATGGATATAAAGAGGTGGACGATCCTTCCTTCTGGATACGTAACAATCCAGAGAGATCATGCTGGATGTTTTCCATAAATTGGATATACTGCATCTAAGTAAGAGTATTGAAATTTTTTTAAGTTTTATCTACGTGTGACACACATGGCGCAGCATTGTTACTGACAATCGGAACATGTTCTATCGATGATCAGGGATCCCGAAGACACTGTGGCCAAGACATTAATCCGGTAAAATCCTTGGAAGCCGTGCACAGGGCATCAAGAAGATTAGGCACGAGCCTAACCAGGTTGCACTAGGTCACTAGCTGAGATAGAATCTTTAGTTGATCTTCGTATACCGATCTGGAATCTTGTTTCTGATCCTCATAATACTGTACCCAGTTATTCCACGAGCCAATAGGCTGTCTCGTACGAAGCGTAATCGCTGTTTGGATGATCTTGAGCTAATCAATGTGACCAGGATGAAAAATTCGGAAGCATCTTTGATGGTCCAGGGAGTCTGAATTTTCGCATTTGAACTTGTACGGGAGTTGAGATCGTGCTATAGGTCGAAGGGTGCACACGCAGGATGGTCCCTGAGGATGACGTTGCACAGACGATCTGGGCGGGTCGGCCATCAGACTCTTCTGATTCTCTCCCTTGTTTCTTCTCTTCTCTCTTCGATTCTATTCTCTTGTCTCTCTCTTACGCATTATTCCATTTTGCTGCCTCTGCTTCTCTTCGCTCTCGGAACCTCCTCGCGCATTGTTCCATCGAGTTTTGCCTTTGTGATGGCCAAGACGCCGCCATCGAACGTTCAGTAATACGGGGAACACCCTTGGTCCAGAACGAAAGCTGATAGATAGATCCGAAATGGGGATCGCGAATGCTTCGGGAAGAGGTAAAAAGAAATAGAAGATATTTTAGAAGACGTGCGAGATCCGAAGTGGGTCCTCCTTTCTTATGGGAGTGACAGCCATTGTTCTGAAAGTATGGATTTGTTTTATTAATACAAAAAAAATAGCTGTAAAAAGGACTTAAAACTATTTTGGAAAATTTTGAAAAATACTGGTAGAATTTTGTGGAGAATTTGTAACAAAGATTTCGAGTGGCAGGCTGCGTGAATTCCCCACTCCTGTTTTTCCTTTAGGTTGGCTGAACGCATCCGGACAAATTCTGCGGTGCGGAACCGATCTCCATTTTGTTTTCAGTCGACTGCACTTATTTTTACGTGTTTTTTTTTAATTCGGGTCTCATTACTATTTAGAATGGTGACAGTATAGTATAATGATACTCTGATTTAACTGCAAGATACTGAATAGCGTTTGATCCCTTTTTAAAAATGCCATAATGTGTCAGTGATAAAGTTAACTATGCTGAAAATATCCAAATAGTCCATTTCGACATACACCATTAGTACACTAATTGAATCAAAGGGCACAACGGTTTGGAAATGGTCAATGGGGAATGAAGAGGGTTGAACCAGTTCTGATTTCCGCGTTCTGCTTGTAGACTCATATATCAAAGTATAATCAGCAGTTAATATATACTTAGCGATTATAGATAGTCAAGTATTCAGTGTAAAATTTATGAAAAATTCAAAAATTCCTCCCTGGTAATTTTGGTCCACTCACCCTTGAAACTATCAAAACCATACCAGGGCTAAATTGCCAAATAATTAATACCAAATTCTCGCTAGCTAAATAGATGGTTCAGAGATCTAAAACTTTAAATTTTCAATCGTCATCAGACAGTGCTAAATGATGTTAGTCCGTAACCACGACAGACTCCATTAGAACGTCTCTTCGAGAATCGAAATATCGTTCAGCTTGATGAAGGATTGTCGGTCTCGCGTCTGTAAAGTGTATCCGGAATAGAGAAGAGTAGATGGATTGATCGAGAAAAACAAGGCACTCGAGGGTTGTAAAACATATCCATAAAACCATCAAAAATGGGCCGCGCTCATTTGGCCCGGGATGCATCGTCGTAAGGGGATGAAATGTAGGGATTGGCAATCCAGGGGATAGATGATAGATGTACAGCATCCCTCGCGGGACAGGAAGCCCCCGGGATGGACCAGTTGGAACGAGGGAGGTACGGTCGAAGGGAGATTGGAGCAAAGTGGTGGGGAGAAATCGTGTCGAGTAGGAAGGGTAGTCGGAGGCTGTATTAATGGTTGTGGAAATTGAAAACGCGCCCGACGAGCCGAAGTGGGCGGTGGCGGCCTCTCCTTTTTGCCTCATTGTTTCCCCCGATGGAAGATTTCGAGGGCAAAATGGCGCTTGCATAATGCGTATCCCTGCGGCTTGGATTTCCGCCTGGACGTCTCCGCTACCCCTAAATCCCCTTACATTCTATTCCCCCGTCTGCCAAACAATTCCAACCCTCGATTTCGTGAACTCTGGGCAAATTTATTTACGCTTCTCGAACCACCCCAAAAGCACTTGCCACTTCGGTAACTCATCTTACGGTACGATGGCGAACGGCGCTCTTACACTTCCTGCGATAATTTACATGGATGAAGGACTCGCGGATACGTTGGTAAAGGTGGCGTTGGTTGGTACTCGTATAATGACGAATGATCGTGGAATAGAGCCAAAGGAGCCAGTGGTGATTCACGGAACCGTGACTGGCACCATTTTCCATGCCTAGTGAGCGAGGGAATGGTATAGATGAAGAAAAAAGGGGAACGAAGGAGAGAAGAGGAACACGTTCTGCTCACGGTGGGGCATTGATTTCATATTTATACAGGGTAGAGAGAAGGTTGAGGTGGGTTAGAGTCTCTTTCGAGTACCGCTGCCTGACGATGTTCATGATGTTGGTGATGTTGGCAGCAGTGCCGGTGCTGCAGCCGATCGAGACCTGAAGTCGTGACAGCCCAAAACCTTAATTGAGAGCTATGCCAGCAATGCAGGTCCGTGCCGATGACAGGGCCCCCATTGTTGCATGGAGGACAACGTAAAGAAAAAAAGAAAAGAAAAAAAAGCAAGACAAAGAAAAAAATCCTCGCGGTCAGCCAGGCACGAAAGGACTATAAACTAATCGAGAATCCTTGGAGATTTTCACCTCGCAAGAGTAAACGCCAACTTCACTCTACGTAGAATGCCTGTACTCTCCTCATCCTATGTTCGATAATAACTTTTATTCGAATTATTCGTTACCCCCTCCCTCCTTTTTTGTCACTTTTTTTCAATTCCATTTTTCACTCACGAACCCCTGCGTAATTACAATGTCCTCGATTCCCCCGTGTCCCGCGACGCCACGTAACCTCGCATGGCGAATATTTCTCGTACGCACGTGTACCAACCTTCCTGGCATGTGGTACTTTTCGTTTGATGGAGGGTGGTTTGAGTTTCATATTCATAACCCCCCCGAGGCCGAAGAGCGCACCACGCAACAACAATACATCACGGAGAGTAAAGAGTGGAGGGGGAAGGTAGATAAAGAGAGAACATATAGGTTCAAGTCAAACGAAAGAGAGCGAGAGAGAGAGAGAGAGAGAGAGAGTTATGAGGAACGTAGTGGTTGGATGGCCACTATCAGAACCTGGCTATGATTAATGGTTGGAGTACAATGCTGTTTTCATTAAACTTATTTCACTGTAGCGTGTACCGCCGCCATATACAAGCCAGACTCTGGCTGAACGTCCGCCATGGCTCCGCTACGTCCTTTCGGATATGGACGAAGGGTCCCTTGATTATGACGTCTCTATGACGCCTCGATGTCAATAGCGTTCAATTGATTTCGCCATTGTAACGCCAGTCTTGGTTGAACTCTTTGTTAAGATTCAGTTCTCCATCTTGTACCTTCTCTCTCATTGACCTTACATACCTTCTGTAGGAAAGAGCGCCGCTTCCACCTTATAAGTATAATCAGTGCTCAGTAACTCCGGGATCAAACCAAGGTCCTGAATTTCAGGATCTGTAAATCAGAATCCATATTGTCTTCGGATGCAAAGCATATAAAATCATTATTGTTATTAAAATGCTAAATCCGTAGCCACGATGACCTCTCCTTTACGTCACTATTATAGTGCCCTATTTTCATAGAGAGATATATATTGTACAGTATAGGGCTCATTTACATAGATTCAAGAACCGAGGTCCAGACATACCAACCCTACAATAGAGTCGTTACGTCAACAGTTTCCTTTCACCCTAATCTCAAGCATTTTCTCCCTCGTCCTGTTCCGTCCTAGTTACCAGCATTGTAAGGTAAACATAAGTGCCCGTCATTTTGAATGACCACAAGTCTTCAGGGTTTCTTTTAATTGGCTCAAACAATCAAGATTGCCGATGACTGTCCTCCTGGCGTAGCGTCAACACTGTCTACCGTTCGTTCAGGGTGGTATTGTCATCTCGGCGCTAGATGTAACAATGACGATTTTCGGGCATGCGTGTGGCATAACAATAAGCGTAATCACGTATCCGAGGAAGTTGACTTACTATGCACGTGGTGGGATCGGATCGAGGAATTATCGCGCGGACTTGGATCGTCCTGCTCGAAGAATGGCTAAAACCCTGAGGATGTCCTGTCATCTCTTGGGATTGTCTTCCTGAGAATCCCTGACGATCCTTCCACCTCACGTCGTACCTTTTAACCCTTCTCTTAAGGGATGTCGTTTTCAGGACGAGGCTAAAGATGACGAGGAACCAGAGGAAGATCCATGGGCAGGCTTACCCTATACCGTCGACCTGGAAACTGGTAAGAGAATCAGTATCGTTTATATATAAATATATATTTGACTTGCTATTCTGTTCCAATGATCTTAACGATATTATATGTAATGTAGGTTATGTATATCGCTATATGATTGTACACGCATTTGAGTCTAATTAAAAGTCATACCAACGTGTCCGGCACGGATGCGCTCTGGTAAACCGGTAAGGTTCGACGTACCCCACCTACACGGGGCTGCTCCTTAACACGATACGTGGCCAGCAACCTGCAGCTGTCCGTTCGACCATCGTCTCATTATGTACGAAGCGTGTCGAATTAAAGCAGCAATTTGTAAGGACAAACCCCGAACATCCTCGACGAGGGACGCCGCTGCGTTCTCTGCACCTGGCCACACCTTTCGCGAGCGAATTACCATATACACGGATGGCTACGCTGTTTTATATACGTATCGCAAGCTTTCACAAGGCTGCGAATATACTTTGAACTTGAGAAATAGGTCTTTGTTGGATGACTGTCAAACAAAAATTTATTTAGAGTTCCGATATAACGTGACTATTAGATAACGAACACGTTCCTAAATTATAGGTTAGGCTTGGAGTGTATACTTGAAAATTTTGTATCTTGCAAATTTTTAAGTTTTCATGGCAATGTACTTGGTAAAGTTTTTCGGTGGAATGACGGAGAGTCGACATTGAATAATTTAGAATTTTACAGTGTGAGAGTTAAAAAAAATAGAAGAAAGATCGAAATGATCACTCGAGGAATAGTGTATGTAGGTAAGTCTGGCTAGGGTTGTAGAACGTTTTCAGGCAGGCTTGGAGTTCCGGAGGATTCGAGCCGGGGAGTGGCTCCAGGAACGCCCTCGGCCCCTTCTCCTGGGCAGCACTTTGCCGAGGTGCCCTGCCCTTCGTGCTTCGTTCCCCACTGCATTTAATTACTTTGGTGCCAGACGAGGAACCCGTGACGCCGTAGAAACCCTCTTGCGCACATACGTACCTAGGTACGTCCCTCGCACGTTCCTACTTTTTTTTTTCCCCCTTAAGGAAATCAAAAATACAGTACTAGCTGTATTTTACCTGCACCCTTTAAACACGCGGTGGTTCGTTACGCACGCGGAAGTGTATATTTAAATACATATATGCATATAAAAGCTCGGAATAAATAAAAGAAACGGAGTCGATTATTTTTTTCCATACATTTCTCTTTAATTACTTTTAACACGGGCGCGTATCGATTTGCGTGCGTGAAAGGCGATGTCTATCGGGCGACTATCGTACCTGCGTGGAGCTAAATGAAGCCCGAGCTTTTATCTCTATTTGCTGGTTGATTAACTTTTTAATTAGCCCCTCCCACAGTGCGTGGCACGAGAGCCACGGGGCCAGTTGACGTCAAGTAATACGTATGGAACTATAAGTAAATTTTTTTTAAATTATTACACAGGGTGAGACTGTTTAACACGTATTAGTTAGGATCTATGATTAAAATAGAACTTGGATTAGATCACTCAAACTCGTTACTATTGGAGCAGAATGATATACCAGTCTGATCCATGATCCGGCCAGTTTGTTAGGGATTGAAGAAAAAAAAGGAATGAAGAGAAAAGATCCGATCGAAATTGCATCCAGATTGTCGTATAGACTGTTCCAGTTTCCATGAGATAGTCGACCGTGCCAATGGCAGGTTGCGACAGATCGCTGATAGGATCGCAATGATCCACAGGGCGATCTTGCTGTCTCCTAGTACATGCATTACGCTACGCTGTGCGTAATAATAAATACGTTTTGTAAGGCTGCGGCCGCGCAAGAGCAGGACTCATTACGCGGTTATCTCTCAGCCGATCGAACGAACCTATTCAATATGGCGGTTGATTAATGGATCAATAGACTCGTCCGAAAGGAGGTACGTTGATAGGCCATAGTTGTCCGTTCGATTTCTTAGCTTATTTTCATTCCGCGATGGCCGTTCTTTGTCGCCATTGGCTTTTTGCAGCGAGCGAATTAAAGGGACACGAAAAACTGGATGGACGATGCTGCGATACTAGTTACTTTTTAACTAGGGATAAAATTACCTGGTAGTACATATATCTATATCTGTATATACGTAGTTATTATCATTGCGAAAAAATTAAGGAATCGCAGTATCACTTTTTGATAATAAATATGTACGCATGTTATAAGCATATACGAATGTTGTTGAATTTAAATATTAATATTTTAATTATTTTTTTTACCAGGCTCTCCGGGGCTATGTTAAATGAGGAATCGCTTTTATGAGGTAATACGAAAAAAAATGTCAGCACCACCACTAGGCTCTTGTACCAATTTGATAGAGCATGATGGATTACATCATGGATCTTGTAAAAAGTTTATATCCACGAATAAATTAACATACCATTGTCTCACGGCGCTTTGGGTGTGCCTACAAGTGCCACGGTTGAGTTTGCCTTTCGGGTTAGGTTTCTGACTACGGATGTAAAGTCTTCGAACTGTGCGGGATCTCCTTTTTTTTTTAATCGTTTTTCGAAAGTCCATAGACAATACCACCAGACATTTTTTTATTCTGCCAAACGACAGGTTAAAAAGTCAGTGTTACCAAGCAAATGGCACACGAGCTTAAATTGTAGCTGATTGTAAGAACGGTTTTTGGGTCTAAATAATTATGATGGAATTCAAAAGCGATTTTTTATCGTAAAATTTTTATGTAAAAGTTTTGACAATAACTATAGAATTCGCCTTAACATTTCAATTCACCGAATCTTACTGACTGACTCCCACGTTGCTTTACCATACGAAAAAGAATAATGGTGAGTTCAACCAGGCATCGCAAATACTTGCTGCCCATTCTCTGGGATCGAATTTGATTTTAGACACCACCCGCAGCGCTGCAGATTCGCCAATCGGAGCAGAATTGGATTTGCTTACGAATGTAAAATAAGATCTGACTTACACGAGTAAAATTGAACTATAGAATAGTAAGCTTTAGACGAATAAAATAACACTCATAGTGGCTATAACACTCCAGTGGTTATAGTCACTATGAGTGTTATTTTATTCGTATAAAGCTTGTTAAAGATACCGGGTTTCGTGTATAAAACAACGTAATTGAATGGCTTGTGAGCGATGAAAATTTCTTGAGAATAAGACATATCTTATTTATCGTGGGAAAGGGAGTGCGGGAATTAGTTATTTATAAAGCACTGGCGAATAAAAATTCTCACGTAATTCTTCCTTGATGCTTGACTTACGTCACGGAGCTTCTCACAAGGCGTTTGATCAATACCATAAATCCGTATTAGTCGTCGATGACGAGATCAATGATAGATCGCGAAATATTCGATATCCATTGTAAGGAATCGGCAGAATTCTTAATTGAAAAATCATTGGTAACCAGAGTAAACATGGATTCCAAAAATAGACGTGTACCGCCCACAGTGTGAATTCGCGCGAAGAACCAATGTAGATATATATATATATATATATATATATATAATTAATAAAATATTCATGGAGAAAGGACAATGGCGTAGCGATCGATATGATAGATTCCAAAGAAAACTTTCTTGCTTCTATGTAACAGTCTCGGTTAAGAAGATACAAAATCGGCGTGCATATCAATTCCACGTACTTAATACATACCAGAATGGTAATGGGCGTTCAATTTCATAGACTCCGCCTTCAGCGATAGACTCCAGATATTATCTTCAGCTTGGAGAACTAATCGAGAATAGACCCCAAAGCCAGAGAACGAACCGGAAAGAACCTTTGAGAAAAAAAAAGAGAAAGAAAAATGGACGCCATACTAGCATCGTCCTATATATAGGACCCTCAAAGGGAACCAATTAATATTTCCATCTGCTCCCGTCATTAAACGCTCATCAGAGTCATCAACATACAACGTTAAACAAAACTCTTTGGATATATCGAGAAACTTCAAGGCTCTAAACAAAGTTCTACTGTAATCGTCCTTGTATCCTCGGAGTTACGCTAGAACGACGACACTCTTGGATTTTCTTCGACTTCCTGCCGGGACGTACGAAGGACGTGGATTTACAGAGCGTCGCGAGTCGCTGAGGAAACCGCAGGAAATTACAATTGCTACGAAGTTTTGTAGCATCGTTGTAAGCTCGCGTAGGCGCAAACACGCCTGTGACCCATTTCACTAAATCGTGTTTGAGCTCCTACGACTTCGACTTGGTACGGAGGAAATTTCTGAGGTACCATCATGCCAGCGTGAACGTATGTAGAAGTAAAAAAATTTTTAGGTCTTCGGTTTCGTCGATGACGGAACGGTCGTCAGGGATGGTGAACCGTTTTTTTTTTTTCGAATGGAATATATTGAACGCCTGCGTGAATGTGGAACAGGAACATCTGCCACGTGCGCGGGCGTTTCGTGGATCCTCCTGCCTTTCTGCTCATGTGTGGTCACACGTAAGTTCCTAGGGGGACGCTGATACAGCATGGCCGCATCCGCCATGCGTATGCGCAGCCATGTGAACGGGCCAATCTTTTGTCTTAGCCATTGTTTCGCACACTGTTTCCTTTGGTATGGACTGACGTATTAGATTCACTTTTGAATTAGGTTGGTGTGTAGTTTGGATTTAGAAATTACAAGGTTTTTAAATCAACGAAGGTAATTTAATGGAGATGGATTTGTGAATGTTATTTAGAATTATATGAAGATTTTTGGTATCAGGTAATTTTGGTTTGATCAATAATTTTTTTAAATTAATTTTCCTTTGGATAATTCAAATATCATGGATATAGGACTATTTTCGTGGACACGTGGACGACGCATTTGAATAACCCTGCGTAAAAGCATGAGAATTAGGGGCTGCTGCAATTTTGGATATCGTATTAATTTCCGCTTCGATTCGACAAGGGTTGGGGCGAAGAAAAAAATAATATACGAACGGTTCGTTGCGTGGCGGGAACCATAACGAATTTCGTTCCAAGTGGATTCGGAATTGAGGTGAACCCTGCTGCTTGTATTAGGGCCTTACCGACGATTGGGACTTACTGGTACGTTAGTAGTCATGGGTACTTTGAGCTTCTTTTTCATCAGCATGAGATTGATACATTGCGAAAAATTATAATAACTCCTTTTATAAAAACACCAATCAACAGGTAGAATATTTTATCTAACAGGCGTTCATTATCTACGCGAGTAATTAAGAATGTAATTTTTTTTAAAATAGACTTTTCTTCCGTTAAAAATAAAAATATGCGAATACCAAAAAATATGGCAGCGACTCCGAGATTGATATACACACTATCCTCCTTCTCTATACAGCACTAGCCGTCTTCACGAAAAATAGCAATACCACAAAGGCATCATAAAAGAATAGCAAGCTCGGTTTAGCTAAGGAATATCAAGAAGCAGGAAGCAGCCCAGACTCCGGTATTTCCTCATTGTGATTCAGATCGTCGTTCCGTCCCACGAGAGAATCAATATTTGGAGCTGTGCGTGTTCCGCCATGTTAGCCCGGCTTGCCAGAATCCCTCGGGGGTTGCGCTTCGGGGGCAGCTGCTTGGCGGAGCCTGTTCAGGGCTATGGTCTTGGGGGCATGACTTGCTACATCCACCCCTGTAACGTGGGCACACACCATTACTCATATCATGCCTCGCCACACGGCTTCGAGTCGTCGGGATCGACTCTATGTGGATTCTAGATGATTCTATACGTATAGGAAAATCTAGTAAGGATCTCCACAGGATTCTAGAAAAACCCTTAAACAACCCCCGTGGTTTTAAATTCCATAGGATTTACACAAATTTGCAATAACTACGACACAGTCTCATTTAACAACAAATAATATATTTCATATACCTGTTAGTAAAATAGAAAATAATTTTTTATTGATTTGACAAAAATTGGCCCTTTATCATTTCAAAAATGTCACAGTAATCCTTTGACGCTAACTTCAAGTCCATGAAGATGGTATCGTCCATTGGAGGGCCGCGTGATTTCTTTTCTTTGAAAAGTCATCGTCTGACCCTTTCTCGGTACTTTAATTATTCCTACCATTAATCTCCTCGAACTAAAATAAAACCCCCCTACTCTCTCCCTCTCTTTCTCTTGGTACGTACGATACTCACCAGGCGGCGCAGACGTGCGTCCCGTTGTGGCACTTTGGGCTTCGAGGACGGTCGACTTATAGGAACCGGTCGCCATTGTTGCGCACGTAAAAAGCCCGAATACCTTCTCATCTAACCACTAAGGTCCTTTTTCTGAGCTTCAAAGACATTTCAATTCCCCCGCGGATTAAAACATTTACATAAAACTCGTATTACGACGCGCCAATAAATAATGACGTGTCAATTCCGGTGAAAAATTAAGCCACACTTCAGTCTTCTTTATTTCTCTCTCTTTCTCTCTCCTTTGAGTATATACGTATACCTTTTTTTCTCTCATTCGAGCCACGACTCTTCGAAGCTGACTTTGGGGCACAATGGTTACCCACCCTTCATCCCTTATAACACCACCTTGATGCCTCTTCTGAATTTTACTTTTTACCTGGTAGCGCCATTTGGCTTTGGAACATTCGTAAAGATTTTTGCAAATCATGCCAACCCTATAACGCGAACTGTCGAAGAAGCTTTTCTACCCTCTCCAGCCCTTGTTTCCCTTAGGATTCTTTCTTGTTGATTATGTAACAGTTTTAGCCATAGAACCGTACTTGCCCTGAGAACTTGACAAGCATTGAAATCACCGGAATGGCTTACTCCCAACACGGTTATAATTTTACAAAGTGCAAAATTACTGGTAGTCCAGACATTGTGATTTTATCCAACTATTATGTTATTTCACTTAAGATCACTTTTTTACCAATGAATCTATCAGTAGCATCTGCTTGAGATGTATCAGTGGTTAGAAGTTCTAGGAATCTGCCCTTCAAGCCTACACGAGTCTACAATGGTGAATGCTTTCATTGGTCTCAGAATGAAAATTTATTTTAACCATATAGATTATACAAGAGTTCACAGTTTCAATATAAACTTTGAACTTTGTTAAAGCAAACAATAAAGAACAGAAAAATGTTTGTATACAGACAATGTAGATGCTAATTTTTAATTTATCCCAAAGACTGTCATTCTCATAGAAAGAGAGGAATCATAAGGATATCTGGATATCGGATATATATGGTTATTATGTAAATTATTATGGAAGCAAATTTGAAGATACATCGGTAAAGAATATAAAGCCAAACATTAAACAAGGGTGGTTGGGTAGAAAGAAGAAGACTCCAGGTTCTGGATTGTGTTGGTTTAGGATAGATATGTATCAGACTGAGTCGGTTGAGGTCAGCCTGTCACCTCAAGCACCATTAGCCCTTTTTAGACACCCTCTCCACCCATCTCCAACCTGTCATTATTGCATCAAGCCATTTTTTGTCGAAGGACTTTCCTGAGAAATCCTTACGGACGATAAAAAGTAACAAGCAACGCCCCCCGTGTCGAGTCACCGTCCGTGTCCAATTTAAGACTCATTTCATTAACCTGCTACGTACCAACATAACGAAAGGAACAATTTTTCGGGAATTGCTATCCGAGCCCAAGTGAAGAGTAATTGCACGTGGTTAACAGCGAACAATACAATCGTCATCCACAAGTATCAAAACCCAAAGTGTATAGACGAACACAGAATATTTTATCCCTTCTTTTTATCCCATCATCAACAACCCATAACAATAAAAAAAAAACCATAAGAGTGCCATGGTTTTTCAAATACAATCCAACCGAGTGGCATCGATGCCAAAGTAGAAAGTTCCCCGAATGAATCAGACTCAAGAGGAACCTGGGACCAGTTTGAAGAAAAGGCATGTCAAAAGATGCATTCATCCTGCATAAACGTGCACTTGAGAAGGTCCATGGTCGATCCTGCGAAGGATTCCATGATAGATTCCTAAGGTAGAACTCCCTATGGCTATAAGGTAATCCTGATAGGGGGTTCGCGGGTAGAGCAGGGAAAAATAGTCATAGAAGACGAAGCCCGAGGATCAAGGTGAAATAAGGCGTGAGCAAATAGAGTCAAATTCACGTTCGATCCGCTAGGCTAGCAAGCAGCAGCTACAGCAGCAGCGAATATCAAGGTAACAACCTTGTAGTTTTTTCCCGCGCGCCACGACCCACTGCTTTCTTTGTTAATCGACGACGAACTCGCTCGACTTTTTTATCGGACATATCCGTAAGACACGTCTCGTTCGATCGATTAATTTCATAGTATCGTGCATCGCGTCGATTCCGTTCCGCCGCTGGGAAGCAGCATCCTCGTACTGCTGGGCCTTGAGATAGCCCCTTCGCAAAATTCAATCATGACTCCTGATGAACGACAGTAACGTTCCTATTCTATTTTGAATTACGTCAGGACGCCGCATGCCTATAGTCCGAAAAGTAAATGTCATGGCGTCGCAAGAGGCCACTGTGCCACGAAAAACTTCACGCATCACGACAACTTGCAGTAGTCACTTCGAGTACCCCGAGTTGAAATAAGATATCTTGGTTAAAGAAAATGGCACGATATTTTATTCGCCCTACTTTATTACGTACTTTTCTTCATAGTTATCAGTTACACGAGATATTTTATAAACGTCCGGTTTACAAGGTAAAACCTTACATTCCTCATGGGCACTTTGTTTTTCCATAAGTTTCTTATACGCCCTGGGATCATGTGGGTTCAATCCCATAAACAGCGGCGCAGTTAGCAACACTCCATATATCAACTATTCTATCTCAGATTTTATCTCGACTACGATAGAGGTCCGACCTGGCGTTCAACCTCGTGAGACCTCTCCACGTGTAAGACCGTCCAATAAACCGGATAGCTTATTAGGTGCGAGACTCCTTGTAGTAAAATGTTGTTTACGAGCTGCACTATCCCTGCCTTGTGATGCCGCAGCTACACTAATCGGCAACTGTTTCTTCTCTACGTTACATTCTAGATTCTTCTTGCACAACTTCCATGAAATTGGCTACGAAAGATCTTACGATCAGCTCCAAGCATAATCTCGTGATAAAAATTGCGTCCCTATGTTTATACAAAGACATAAATACTCCTGGCTGTCTGTACCTATACGTAAGAGCTTTTGGACAGTCCAAAAAAAATTTTCGACTTCGCCAGCATGACTCTGCTAGGAAATTCTTGCTGCGCGGGAGATTTAAAAGTGCAAGCCAAAGACCCAAGAGTGTAAGTCATAGTATGAGGTAGCAACAACGTTCATTGACGGCCACTACAATCCAGAATGACTTGGTGTCTATCGAGTGAACTCTTTATGGCAGGTCTGTGACCTGGTTTTTCCAAAATTTTCTTACTTACACTTGACCCCATTTTTCAAATTAGCTATAGTACATTTGACAATTAGTGAAACGTATTCGCATGACTGGTTGCTTGCTTTTGCTGTATAATGACTGTATTCAATGATTCTTCGATCCTGTGTCATCCAACTGGATTCCACATTGCGTCACGATGTGTGTCACAATTTTCAACGTTAAACGTACGTGTTTACAGTGGTAGTAACTGGACCGTAACGCTTTCGAGTTACGAATCTGCTGACTGTTTGTTCTCCCGGTATATAAGAGAGGTGTGATATCGTCCAGAGTCTATTCAACGTAACACCGTACGCATATCCTAGGTACAGTCACGGGCCAACAATGACCGGCAACTTTTCTAATGGCCATTATTCTCCTAATTATGTTAGCTCACAGTTAATTTCAGCACTTGAACGTACCTTCGTATATCTATATGTACATATATATATGTATATATCCACTCGATAGCTCTCTGGTTCAATCGAGAATAGTATATTGATACGGCATTGTTGCTCTCATAGTTACTTGCTCGTGATGTAACCGCCCGCCACGAATTTCACGGTCACCATTTATGTTTGGTACCTCTATGCGTGAACTTAAATCGATGCTACCGTATATATTCAGTATCCTCAAGAATAGAGTGAATTTTCAATTGTCCCGACACTTCAAACTTTGAGTTTTGTTATCAATGGTATATTCGAATGAAACTCATTAGTACCCTGTGACTCGGTGTCATAAAAGTCATGGATGATAAAAGTGTCACCAACCACTGTCGCGAATAGTTAAAATGAATAACCAGTGTCTTGTCTCTTGGTATACCTATTTCTATGTATATATATTCAAAGCCGCATTATATCCTTTTGAAAGAAAGAGCCATGATTGTATCAGCCATCGTTATGGGGGCCACCACTATGACAATGGCGTAAAAGCACAAGTTCATGGCTCTACTATTATTTACCACGTACGGGGTGTCCTGTGCGCTCCTCGACAATGGTTCCGCGAGATCGAGCATACATTGTTACGTTACATTTTCGAAGCGGTAGGATTTTAACAGAAACGCAGGAGAGCGAACGCCACTCTTAGCGCTCCCTGAGTGATTTGCACTTATCGGTTAATAAATCAGTGCCCCCGATCCCTTACTATTAAACATGATACCTTTACTCGACATTTCGCCAATAGAATAACTCAGGCATTATAGAAATTCGAATGGGGTTACGATATATTTAATAGGCCGATACGGTTGATACGGATACGAACCTGGTTATGGTTGTTAAGAAAAATTTTTGAAATTTTGTACAAAAATTTCAATCCATATTGAATTATCGATTCTCCGTATCAACAGCCATATTGATACAATCGAAGACAGGATGTAACATTGAATTATTTTTGGTTTTCGTGTTATTCAATTTTTACCTTGTTCAGAGTGAACGATCTTGAAATCGATCTTAAAACCTGTAAGAATGATTGTGAAGCTACGTAATAATAATAATGGCGTCTATTGTTACACAACCCGAGAGATACCTATCGTCTACGTGTTTTGCAGATTCTTGTCGTGTTTCGTTGTTCGATCAAGCTTTGTATAGATGAAGCGCGGCGGATGGTTAGATCGAGCATGGTAAGCGCGCGCGGCATTCCTTCGTTTTCCGACGACTTAAGTGAAACTTTTTTACCTGAAACAGTAGAGGCGTAAAATCGGGGGATTGAAAAATGTTTCGGCCCTCGCGGACGAGTGAAGTCACGGAGCCAACCGTAGAGACTCACTCGGTCTCTGTGGTTAATATCAGGGGGTGGAGCGCGTTCCTTCGAGGGTCCTGAAATGAAGGGGGCCTGGGAGAGGAGGATCAGGGTAAAAAACCAGTGGGAATATAGTCAAGAGCAGACAAAGGCTGGGTGACCGGAGAACAATGGACGCCGTAGCCACTCCGGTCCACGGCGCAGCCTCCACGTCGCGAGTCTCTCATGGCCGGCAGTGTATAATTATTACTATCAATGATGCCATTGTAACAATCGATATGGCATTTATGTTATTAAAGTACCCGGGACCTGTAGTGTAACAGGGTCTTATTTGCCTGTACAATTTCGTGCGCGGCGAAAAGTCATTTGAAATTCTCACGGTATCCTTTGGCTTGATGAAGAACCTGCCTTAAAAGTTTTAGCGGCCATCTTGAATATGGACCAGCTTCAAGAAGAAGCATCTGGAGTGTATCCGGAAAAAATTCAATGATTCCTCCTGGAAAGTTAATCTAGATAAAATACGAGGAAGGAGGGGGGGGGGGGGTAAAGGGCGATGAGAAAATTCGTGGTAGGCACAGAATCTCTGTATAATATTATACATCATTTATATCCCTGTCAGTGGAACTACCATACTTCATATTGTCGGTTAGACCTCCCTTCCTTGATTACAATTCGGTTAGTTCGGATCCTTCCGCGAGATAAGACCAGGTTTATTAGATGGGGAAGGCGTTTAAAAGTTCCTTGGAAAACTTAAGTCCTAAAACTCCGCCATTACATGAAACCTTGATCGAGACTTTTTTGGGGAAACAGGGAAACAGTAGGTACCGGTTCAGCGTGACTAAGTAGAATTATCGGACGGTATATACTGGGAAATTCATAGTCAATGGAAACGGGACTTTTTTTTAGTGAATTTTCGATTTTCTAACCTAAAAGAATGTTAACATCGGTAATATAGGCAACGATGCCTTTGTACACTTTTATTCGTACGTGACGGTTCTTTGAGATTTTCATGCTGACTCGTGTAACGACATTATGCCTGAATGCATTAAACCCATACCTGCACGATCTTATTGGTGGTAATTACCAAGCTGATCTGATATATACTACAGTGGACAAGTAAGGATCTCTCATAGCGAGTTATAGTGAGAGTGACGACATAAGAATAAAGGGTATCAATAGAGGAAGCATTTGACAGGATTTAGATAGTATCTTAACAGCAGTGGTTTACAACCTTTATCTACAGCCAAGTCTGCTCCGCTGACTGTCTTGAAGAATCACTAGTCACTATAGGCCCGAGCATGTTTTTATAGGATTATACGAGAACCAATTTTAAGACTGAAGTATCTCGATGATAATTCAATGAGTTGAGCCAGGTCAGGAATTCATTCTGTTCACTAGAATACGAAATTAATTAGATGTAAAAGAAATTTTCAAGTTCCATCCATCAGAATTGTAAAGCTCGCATTAGACAGATTAAAATAAATAATAAATGTACCTGGCCTTAAATCATTCTAGGCTCGATAAAAAAAGCTTTTCTGAAAAAATAGGGGGTAGAATCGACCAAACTACCCTATGGTGACCATTATCGTGCAAACGATAGCTTCGATTTATTTATATTTTGATATATTGTGTGTACGGATATTTGAAATACGTATTTCGATTAAGGGTGGGTTATGCAAGCTCAGGGTAATTCGAATGCGCATCAACCCTGTCCAAGATGCACCCCTGATCCCTGCAGTGTGGCAACGTCGAGCGATCAGGCCTTGGTACGCTCCCTGCTCAGCAGGGAGCCGGAGAATGGCATTATGGGTAGAGACCTTCCCACTCTAACCTCCAGTCCTCCTGCGCGCATTGTCTGGCAGCCATATTGGAATAACAGCCAACCCCGACGTGATTGGTCCGTTTTTTAACAGCAAGCCCGCGGCTCCGGACAATACTTGGCTGGCTGTGGTTAGGCAATCCCTGGCTACGCGATAGTCTATCAGTCAACTCCATGCTTCGCTCACCTCGAAATCATCTGGCGGTGCAGAGTGTTGTGATCAACTGGAAGATTTGAGGAGACCTCGTAATCCGGGGCTTTCGGAATGACAAATATTCCTGTGATATTCAATCCGAATACTTTTAGTGATGTTACATTCAAATATTCCTTATCGATTGTGATTTGAGAGAAAATCAATTGAAAAAATTATATTTTCTTCTTCGGCGTGTTTCCTTTATTTGGATTTGTCGTTATTACGGAGCCGCTGGTGCCGGCGAAGAGCCGTAGTGTCGTACGAAGATAACCAGATACCTTCTAAAACGTGGACTTGTGTACTTTGAAGATGCATTTATTTTTTAGTGTCACTTCCGAGTGCGGCGGAACGATTTACATCGGGTTGGATACACTCTTTCGTTTGGAACAATGTTAATAGTGTTTTAGGGGAAGATTGAACATTAGCAATTAGAACGTTAAATCAATACATTTACTATCTGCAAGTTTATTTAAATTGTGCTGTGATAATTACTGTGAGCTCAACTTCTGTCCATTTCGCACTATTTCTTGGGATTACTTACACTTTGGATTAATCCTCCTAAGGTACGTCGATTGAACTTCGAAAAACGTTAACGATGTAAATTTTAAAAATTTAGAGACACCCATAATCCAGTATCGCGTTAAATATTCAATGAAAATCTTTAAATCCAAATTAGTACACATTTCCGTATAATTTATTACACACTCGGTATGCAGAGTCGTCCGAAAACCTTTGATCAAAAATTATAATTATTTAAAAAAAACTTTTATCAAAATTCAATGTATATTCTAGTATTCGATCGAGGAACGGTGAACGTCGCATTCCGCATCGAGCATCGTCGCGATCTTTACGTTACAGGTATTAGAAACGACAAAGTGTACTAGATTCAGAGAAATAATAAAAAAGCTCCCGGGAACCGCCCGTCTCCAGGAAACTCAGAATTTCCGTCAATAATCTCGCGGTGAAAGGGGCGAAACGCGAGGAAAACCCTGTGATGGCGTAACGTCGCGATGGCGCAGTTCGTCAGGGTCTACTCGGACTAAACTAGGCTTAATGAAAGGGCTGACAGCAAGCGGTACAACAATTAAAATTAATGGTAGCAATTACGATTTAAGCAGCTAGTACTGCCAGGTGACCGGCGCACGAAGTATTCGCACGATCTATGTCAACCGGAAAAATAAGACGTCAAACCACGTCCCTGTATTGTCGTGCATTTCCACCCTTTGTTAAGAGCTAGGGAACGCAAATAAAATTGGCTCCGATATATTTGTCACTCGATAGGACAATACTGTCTGACTTTACGAGCTTTCACGACTCCATTCGTGCTCCTGTATAACATCGGGGGAATAGTTACCTACGGTTCGCGTAGCGTTGCCGGGAAAGGAGAACAGAAGGAGAGAGAGAGAGAGCGAGAGAGAGAAAAAAAGGCGTCGAAATTCTGCCGTGTAACGCAGGAATTATTATCAGGAAGCGTCATTAAGCCGAGTCGACCGGGCGAAATATGAAAAATGATCTGTCAGAATTCCGTAGTCTAGGAAGTGATCCTAGGCAAGTTCAAAGGGACCGTGGAATTGAAAGAGATTCTCGTATTATTCCGCTAGAGGTAGGTACCTATACCTTCCTGTAGGTACAAACCGGTGGCGTGATCTTGCGAATTTGGACAATTCCACTGAATAATTCGTTCCCTCGAGGATCACAATCTTCTTGCAAGGAAAAATCATCCCCTGGAAAACCTTGTATAGTAAGTCCTAAACGCGACGGATGTATATGGTCCACGATTGAAAAAAAAATTCTTTTTACCGTATTCGGTTATGACGATTTGTCGTAAGATAAATTTTGAAATTCTAATACCTATAGGTTTGTACAATAAAAAAAAGGGAATTTATCTTCGAACTAGAATCCAGTCCAGTATAGACAGTCTGAACTGTTTTGGTACCAGTTTATCGTTATATCTATCATTGACGCTCCTAGCATTGTGATTATTTTAAATAGATATCCAGTCCAGGATCATCAGTATTTCCACCTACTCTGCTCCTAGAATAAGATTATCCGTATAAGTCCCACGTATCTAGCTCGTGTTCGCATCAGGAACACGAGAAGATATCGATGCCCGGACGGAGAGGGTAGCTGGCCAATGTGGGCACACGGTCCTTTAAGCTTGTAGGGGTTGCTCTTTATCTTCGATATGATTAATGACACAGTGCCAATGGTGACACTGAATTATGACGTTTCACGTGAAACACAAGCATCGCATTCCGAATCCCAATTGAATTTCAGTGTAGTTCCAAAAAAGTACCAGATTTTGGTAAATCAGCATCCATTATTATTTTACGCTTAAAATACATTTATTCGTATCCTGTGTACGTAAACAAGTGTAATCATCCGAGATCCTTCAAGAAAAAAATTTCTTTCTCACGTAATTATAAGATCCTTGGAATATTCTTTAGATACTTTTTCTGAGGATCCTTACAAAAGTAAACAAAAACGTGACGATCGATCATGCAATGACGTTTTTTTCTTTAATTTCCAAAAAAACTGTGCAGATCATCGCGCAATCATTGAAGCATCATTCTGGGCTTACGTAGCCATATTCTTTGTTTCGTATTATACTTTGGAAATTCCAATTAAATATTTAGACACTACGTTAATCAAGTGTTCATCGGATGTACATGAATTAGTTTTCCATTTGGATTTTTTTGTTATTTTGAGTATTCGAAGCACTTCTGGAGGGTGAATTTTTTTTTACTAGGTTCCCGTGCAGAAGGGTGGCTTCTATCCCGGATAGTGTAGGGTGGCCAGAGTTCCTCCAAATTACGGCAGCCATTACTGTGCGGTTGGGCTCGCATTTGGGCCAGACAATGGCTGCCACCACTTGTTAATGTAATAGGCGTCCGAAAGGTGCGACCTTTCTCTGCTGGCTGCACTCAAAGTCAGCCGCAGAACGAAAAGCCGCACTTCTCATCCTCAAGACACCCTCAGGATAACCTCGTGGTAGTTCAGTCCAGGTCTCGAGACTGTAGGTAGAACCAGAATTATTATTTCATGAGATTATTATCTCTAATAACATCCCCGAGTGCGGAGAAAAGCCTACCCTCGAAATATCCTCGGCGCCGCTTTCTTTTCCGATCGAACCACCAGGAATTCCCTTGTCTAGCCCCGACATCTTTTTGACTCCATTTCATCCCTTACGAATAGGACACTAAGAAATTCACTAAGCCAGCCTCATGGAAGAGGGTAGAAATACAGAACGATAATCTATTTACCCTGGCAAAATTAAGAAAAAATAAATAATAAATTGACAGTAACTATATATATTTTTTATGATTTTGTATAAGCGAATGACTCCTATAGTCATTGCATAAGGCAATGCACAAATGCATTAGCCGGATAGCATTTGGAGTCCGCGCAAGGGATGGAGTAGGGATCACACCGAATGAGACGATTGGTCGGAGGGCGGGAACCTTAGGGGTTGCTAGAGCCAGCAGGTGGATCTTCAACAACACCCTCTTTGTCCCACAATTAGTTACGTTTTTTCTTGACTCCCCTCCACCGAAAATTTTACCTGCCTATAGTTCTCGGTTGGTCTTCAAGTGGCGCGTCTGAGAACGAACGGAGCCGTTTTTCACATTCCGTGAAAATGTTGCGCGTCTTCTACAAATAAATATCACGTGCGTAAATATACCCGGTTGGAATCGTGAGACTGCAATTATTCAAAAGTATTACATTTCTATTCAAACAGACTAATCGATATATCGTTCCGTAGTGAATCAGTGTGAATTCAGTTCTAAATATATCAGTGTATATATCAGTGATGCTGACGAGGAACAAATAACTTCAAAAATGTATCCCTACCACGGAGTGTCAGTCAGAGAAATGATTCCCGCGTACCACGTAGTGTCATCGATAAGACCAAATTCAAGGATCATTTAGCGATGCCATTTCAAGATGGTTGACATTTAACAAGGTAGAGACATTTACGTAGAGCCGGTACAAGACAAAATCAAGGCCTTGTGAGAAGATTGTCATACTATAATATAGAATTTAAAATATACGAACGTAATGAGACAATTAACGGCGTCTTTGGTATGCAATTACCTTAGTAATTAGGACCTTAACGAGCTTGGATCTCATCGTCTCCTAGCAAAAGACGCGTCACACTCGCTCAGTCAACGTACTTATATTCATTAAATTCCGATCTGCAGCCATGACTGCAGACTCCCACAAACCAAAGGAATCATTCCAACAAGATCTGCCCATGATTCGAAGGCAATCAAAACTGTCTGTCATGAAAGAGCTTAACCTAATGATTGTTCTGCATTGATTTCCAGGTGAATATATCCTCTCCGGAACTCAGAAGGAAGGCGAGGACAGCGAAGACCTCCTGGGGGAGGCTGCTCTGGGCTTAAACAATCAGACACTCGCAGGACTCGCTCAAGACACCTTAGAGCTAAACGATACTCTAGGATTGGGGAATGACTTCACGTCAGATCTACTCGGGGGTACTCTCCTAGGAGTAACTGGTGTTGAAGGCCTCCTGAGTAACGATTCCTTAGGTCTACCTGACGGTTTTAACCTCGAGGAGGCTCTGCAGCTCGTCGAGCTCGATGAGCCTGAGACAGAGGTTAGTCTACTATCCAAGACAGTTCCTGTATTAATTTTATGTATCCTCACGCCAAGATCGATCTTCCAGGAGACCAAGAAGGACCTAAAGAAGACGGAGGAGAAGATAGCTCAGGTCACTCCTGAGACTTCGGAAACTGGAGAGGAAGACTCAGCGGCGTCTTCTTCAGAGGACAAGGACAGTCCTAATTTATCCCCGGAAAAAGAACTTGAATCCAGCGACATGATTCACACACCGCAATTCCATCATCCTCATCACCCTCATCATCGCTCCTTCCAGGTACGTTTTTTCTCTGCAATTTCTCGGGCTTATCTCCTCGCTGTCCTGTGTCCAGGAAATCTTTATGTACATAGAACATATACCGCGTGGAATACACATGGCGATTATTATCGCCTGACGCACGGTCTGTCGCTGCCCCAGGCTCGCTTGCGCTTGCCGATCGTTGGGGTGCTTTTTCGAAAATCTCCTAATGAGGGGGTTCAGGGAGCTGTGATACGGCTGTATGATATACGAAGTAGGAAACGCAAGATTGGAGTCCCTCTGAGAGCGGATAGCCAGCATAGTTAGAGCGGCGTTTACGATCCATAAAAGGGACATTTGTTATTTACAACGGCAACTGCAGTACTACGCGAACCACGACGGAGCACTAGCTGATCTCGGACACCCAACAATTATCCGTCGTAACTGTGTCTTAATATAACGAGTCGTTGCAATGTGTAACTTTGCTGGCGCGCGAAAAATTCTTTCTCCCGCTAAAAGCGCCACGACGCTCTTACGTTGGGTTTTCGCTCATGCGAACCTTTTAGTTATGTCGGGCAAATCTACAAAAACTTAACGATCCACCGCTGATCCGATAACGTAGATAAGCGAGAGCAACGTTTAAACTATATGGCGGTTATATTTAAATGTCGAAAAACTAAAATACGTAACGATCAGAGAAAGGATATATGACAGAGAATTTGGACAGAAATAATAATAATTACCCAATAAACAATAGGTAGGTATTACTATTAAATTGTGCTCGGAACAACTCACGTTTTATGATTGCATTAACAATATTTTAACCAATTGTAATTGACAGCGTAACTCGAAGAACAAAGAATAACTGTTAAAATATAGTAATTTTATGGGAAGCATACATACGTAATCTCATAACTAATTTTAGTGATCGAAATTTCAAGTCTTTAATGAGACGATCATATTTAATTTACCGATACAGTGCAATGTTTTGTAAGATGCAAATTTATATGATGCCTGTATATTATTTACCGCCTTGGCCTCTGGCTCTGCAAACGTGCTGCCATGTTTAAAGCACACGTCACACCGTACATAGGTATAGTTAAGTATCGGCAAACCGCAATCAGATAGGACTATTACCTGTCGCTGTTTTAGAAACAGTCTGCCGCCGTGACCGCTGACTATACGTCGGATTGCCGGTTTCTCGCTTACGCAATGTATTTTTACGGGGCGTCGCTGATTGTAATTGCCACTTATAATTACTTACTCCGTTCCATAATGTGGCGTGATCGGACGCCTCGTCAGGAATTCAGCTTGATTTACCACCGAGTTTTCCACGCGAAACGTCCCGTTGCGCAGTATCCTTGGTCTTACCATATTCTACCCTATAATAAGAAAAAATCTCGTGGACACCTATGGGGTGCCTAGTACTCGGATAAACCAGTCTTTGGTAAGGTCTTAGCGATTAAATCCAGACACCATGGTTCTCCAGATATGCAAACCAGAATTCGATTATTCGCAACCTCACGATTGTTTATATTCCTCAGGAACTAGATGGCAGACCTAACAGTATACCAAGAGTACGTCCAACGAAAGTATATATCATACGTGGAACGTAAATCAACATTTTCATCATACAGAACTGTATTCGAGCAAGTTTCAAGGAGTGAAAGTACCCGAGTTATTTTTCCGACTTTTATCACTTTAAAGCGTCGCACAGCGTAGCCAGAGGTACTAGTTGAGAAACCGTAACCCGAGGCTGAAGTGACGTTGGCCGATTCTAGCGTTCTCGCACATGACTTAAGTGGTCCTCCATAGGTTGGTCTCGTAGCTGCGTAATGTTCCAAAGCTATGCGGTTAGGTACCCAGTTTCATAAACGGCCAAGAATCCCCAAGTGGTACCAACCTATTCAACACGACCTTGCCCCTCGTCGTATCCGAATGAAAGAAGGTTCAAAGTATTGATTTTATGCGTCTCATCACACTGTTATCCTTACACCTACATAACCACGTGGTGCTTCTTAACACGTGCTGTACTATCATATCCTGGTACCAAATTGACTTTGATATACTATGTATACTCTCATCTAGAAAGATCGTGATAATGACCTAGCCGGATAGTTTACCTACGTCCACTACTCGTTCAGCAGGCCATGACGCAATGTGACCATGTGGATTGTCCGTGCGCGTACGCTCTTATGCGTGAATGTGTACACATTCCCGGAAAGGAACAGCTGAAACAAACCGCCAATGGGGAAGACATGGCCCCTACCAACCATCCAAGCAGACTTCTGATTCTCCTTGCGGCACCCGGAGCCGCGTGGTTTCCTCTCTTATCCTCACCACTGTCACTAACCATTCGCGCGGTCGTCTCGAGAACCGGCCGACCCAGGTAGTCGACGTTCCGCTCGCGATCAACCCCCTTGTTAAGGACTTATATCGGATCCGGATGGCTTCCTAGGCTTCACAGCTTTCAAATATTCTAATGGGACGCGCGGAATCATGTCGTAGACGGATAAAAACGGCGACACGATTACTGGAGGAACAACGCTTAACGGATTTCGCGTTCGCTCAGGCGGCAAATGGAAAGCTACTGCTTGATGTTGACTTTACGCAACGGGAGACAAACGGTGTAATCCTATAATTATCGAGCGTCTTTATTGTGGAGATGTACAAGAACAATCTCATTTTTCGTGAAGTTTTCATTGATAATAGCGATTCGTTGTGAGTTTGTGATTTTTGTGATTAAGTGTATCGTATCGTTGATGGATCTTGATGGTGAGCACTTGTGGATTATTATGTTGATGAGAATCTTTTAATATGTGAATTGCTACTTTTATATGTGACAGACATTTATACAAGTTTTACCGTGGGACCCGAAAGTGCGGGGAACTTTGAGTGTTACGAGATAAACTTGATTGGTTATCATGGGTTAATGACAAATGGGTGAAACTGGAAAAAATTTTTATTTCAATGAACACATGAACGCAGTGCAACAATTCGTCATCAAATCGCACAACAACAGGACAGTCGAGCAGCATCATTCAGCGAGCCCAGAATGTGGGAGTCTGATACTAGACGAAGGACTATTTCAGGTACCCGATAGTCTTGAAAAATCATCAAGCACAAAAAACAATTATATCATGACTGTCACCACAAGATAGAATATCAGTATATTAAAATTGCAATACACCTGCGTCATGTAAAATCGCGTGCATTGAGTTTCGCGTGTTAAGAAAGTTCTCCATCCATATTTAATATCCTACACCGACGTTCATATATATTCAGAATCAAAGTTGACCCCCCTCTCCGACCTTAGATTATTATATTAGAATCTAAGATTTCAACTAAAAACCCATAGTACCCGTATCCACGTGCGTGCTCGCTAATTATGATTTCCCCAATTTTGATCTTACGTCTCACGTGTAGCGTTTTCGAATCTTTAGGCGATATTTAAAAATTCGTGTACATAATTAGCCCGGCTGTAATCTAGCGACCTCGGCAGTACCTAGAACAAAACCCATTATTATAACGACCGTGGGCACTAATACAGAAAACGCTGTCTCTCCCCAGAACATAATATACTAAATTAATATTCTTGGCTGCGGGACCTTTGCCGACGTGAAGATATCGTGCGTATTGTGCAAAAGCTTACGTAAGAAAATACCGGCGCACCGGCCGCGAACCATGTCATTTTTGGAACTTGTCTCTCACGCAAGTGTCGTATTAACACTGACCTCACTCACCTGTAATTGCTACTCGGCTACGCCAGGGATCTCACTGCGTATATAATATACGTACTATATGTATATATATATACCTCAATATATATATAAACAACGGGAGGTTTTGTGGAGGTTTCTTTTCTTCTGTTTCTTTTACCTCCTCTTCGTTCTACTCCATATTTTTGCTACCAAACAATAACGACATTATTACCAGTTCAGAAGACCTTGGTTTTCCTACCGGATCGAAAATTACCTCCGGTCTCGTTTCGTGTAACCTATTTCGTTGTTCCAAAATGATCGTCAGTTACCTGAATTGTCATCTACTTACTACTCTGAGTAAGGTAAACTCCTCGCTCTCTCTTGCATTGTTTATATCGTCGCAGTTAAGATTCCCGTCGCGAATACTGTATATCCGATACCCTGGGACACTTGTAGAAAATTGCCTTAAGGTACGCGAGTTCAGAGTATAATTAAATCGGAGTTACAGAAATTATTTCAGCATCAGACAATGGCGCGCGTTATACAAGGCCACCGAATTAAGGTGAATTACCGGTACCAATGCCCTGAGGGCCTCCAGATACGAATAACGTTGCGAATGATCTCAAGCGTCGCGGCGCAAATAATAACGCCAACGTTTTGACCGTAAGAACCTCTTGGAGCGTCGTGACGTGGAAATAGAGCAGTCGAAAAAAAATAAAGCGATTCCGGTAACGAGGCAAAACAGTCATGGCGACGGGGATTAAAAATCCCTTTCTGCTATCTTACAGCTTCTCTTGCACACACGGTGGCCCCGAACAAGACAACTCACTCGCTCGCGAGCGAATGCACCTGCGCAAAAAACATCGTCACTCGGCCGTAATAGCGCGACTCCGGTGATCAAGGTATCTTCGAGGATTTATTGTCCTTCCGTCCTCAAACGTCAGGGACCCACGTACCTAATTCCGGGATGCGAAAAAAAAAGTGAGGTTAGGAAGTAGCAAACCGTGCACGGCGTCGGCTCAGTAAAAGAGGACAAGTCAAGCGCACTGAGGCGTTCCTTGGAAATTTGTCAGTCGAACGCCTGCGAACCATCGCCAAGTCAGGTATAACATACGTACATACCTGTATCCTTAAGGTTGAGGAAAAGTATGTGTGCGTATATATATATAAGGTACAAGCTACCTACCTTGGTAACGATGCTGACGGAGTAGGTACGACAGGTTCCTCGTGGTAGCTTTTCAGACGGAATCCTTCATCTTATCCCTAAAAGGTTAAAAGCAGTCAAGTGGCGCACGGTTTGCCCGTAGTTTTGACAAGGTTGGGACCTCCCAGGGGCTTAAGTCGTAATTAAGTGGGCCTTTTCCACGGCCTACTAAGGATTATCCTACTATGCACAGCCACTGGGCATCCTCTTGTTCTTAAGCCGCGCTTAGGACCAGGTTACTAGGATCGTTATCCAATTTGTTACGTAGGACTAATTGGATACTTTTTTACTGAGATGCCAGGATGGATGGTAGTAGTCGAATGATAAATATGCGTTAAACATCTATTCGACTGGTAAATACGTTACGTCATACGTAACTAGCTTGCTACGAATTTCTATGAGGATATCATTGCCTCTAGTTGATACTTAGGTATCTATGCTTTCGTGCATTGTAGTCATGCAAGATGTCCTTGTGTGCATGAAACATGGCGAAAATTGCTTTTAGTCTATTTACAAGCCTGTTAAAACCTTTGAGTTCTGTTCTGTTATGTTCACAAATTTATTTCTGCGAGATACATTAACGCGAAGATGATTATTAACCTTAACTTTGCGTGATCTGCCATCGTCTATGATATCTGTCGAACCTGTCTATTTACTTGTCAAATAACAGTTCTAACAGCGACCTTAAGCTTCACGCCTCTAATTTCTACCTCCTCTTCTGTCGGCAGCTGCTTTCTATCAAACTGACATTTATATTGCACTTTTGCCGACTAATCGATCTCATTTGTAACCTGTTGTCATGTAAAATATGTATTAAAATACAGTGAACCCATGTCATGTGATTTAAGCTACTGGTATTTTTTTTTAAGATTCCCATATAATCTCTGGAAATTCGTGATCGTCTGCATCGAGTCAACGACGCATCGAATAATTACAATGTTCATTTCCGTGATCGTTAATTAAATCCGTCGTTTTTTTATGTAACGAATAACACACCTTGGTAACGATCAGCCTCGCATCGAATACTGAAAAAATTACAAAGAAGTAATTGCGTGCAGGAGGAAACTACATGGAGCACGAAAAAAGTCAGGCTCCAATGATGGCGCCTTGTAAATAATTGAAAAAGAATCTCCAAGCGAGCAATGGTGTGACGTGCCATAATCATTCCCATCGCACGAACGTCCAACGGGGGGGTTACTATAGCGGGACGTGTCTGGAAATAACATAATCATCTTTATGGTGCGCGCAAGCATCTTGTCCCTGATGTCCCCGAAGATGAAGGAGGTCCGCGATGCATGTATTATTCCAATGAAAATTATAGCCACGCAGAAAGCCGGACAGTCTCAAGTCACGGCTTTCCTTTTATCCTGGTAATGGGAACGAAGGAGGACGAGAAAATACAGTGGCAATGGTGTCCTGACGATGGTGGTGATGGTAATGGTAAATGCGAACGAAGAAGAAGAAGAAGAAGAAGTTGCAAAGAGTTAGTCGCTGTGTCCAGATTAATCCAAAGATTAGTAATTGCCGGTGACTGCCAGAGTTAAGGGGTACCTTGTAGGTGTACCTGCTGCTAGTACCACGACTGGATTCTACCGGGTGTCAAGAAAGTACCAACACGTAAGAGCATTCCCTAGGAATACTATACAGCATCCGTGGCGCACTCTGGTGGTGACCTTCCAGACGTATTCCAGGAACTTGTTTCACGACGACCCGCCGGATCTAACTGATCGTGCGACTCTAACCTTTGACACCTGGTGTGTCAGTTACAAGTAGCTTGTTACAACCTGCTCCAGGTACTGGTCGATCGTTGCTCAAACGGACGGCAGGATCTAGGAGGATCGATCCATGTAATTGATCATAAGACTCTCATATGAATTGAATGGACATTGAAGAAACTGTCCCAATTTTTATCGTTACGATAAAGCATTTTTTTGTTCATCTAGTTAGTTTATTGTTAAATAGAAATTGTTAATGGTATTACGTTATTGCGCCAATCTGGAAGCTGTTGGGAGATCGGAGATGATTTTTCGACGATTTCGATACTCCGAATTCGCAGAGAATGTTTTTCCTTGATCTCCTACGGCGTGGACTATACAATCATAGACAATTGCTTAAACCAAGACTGTTTTTGCGGTACGCCCGGTAAGATTGCTCAAGGAGCGGTACCAATGGCCAGCGCTGAATTGCCTCTTCCTTGGCCACTTTTTACGGTTCCCTCAAACTGAGGCCTCAGGTTATGTTACCGAAGAAGGAGAGATTATGCAAACGGCCAAGCTTGTTATGACAGTTGATATTGTTGTTTCGATGGGAATGATTAATGCGACTCTGCGCGTAGCCATAATTGAGGAACGAGCCATCATCTCAAGAGACAGGATCGTGTCACAGAAATACCTACAGGCTTTCCCGTGAACGGGAAGAAGAAAAAAAAGAAAGAGAGAATGATAAAGACAGACAGAGAGCAGTCGTAAAAGTCAAAGGAAACGAAGGAAGAGAATGAAGAAGATTCATGGAAAATACTAAAAGGACCAAAGGATCCAGTCGGACCCAGAAGGTCCTGGTCTCACTTGTGATTGACGTTCTTCGTCCTCTCGTTCTTATTCTTTTAGAAGTACATATTATCTTCACACGAGGATTTGCTAGGCTCTGCACGGTGGCGCTCTATTTGCTTCTGGCATTTTGGTATTTGCTTAGAAGAGGCAAAGAGCACTCGAGGACGCCTTGGAGTATTCATCCACGTCTCACAATATTTACACGTAACACCATTTCCACTCTTGAGTTCTGATTCGTGCCCGGTTAAAGCTTCTCGCTTAAAGGAGAAAGAAAGAGAAATTCAAGAGATGAGATTATACGTGAGTCTGAGGGGAAGCACGTGAGAAAGACACGTGGAAAGATAAGAGAGCTTCGTAGAAACAGGAGAGTCCTGTAGGTTACCTGTATATACAGGTATATATATATATACTCACAGCATATTCTGTACGCAATGTAAGACTCGCTAAGCCAACCGGGATAAGATACTCACAGAGACGAAATTAACGAGAGAAATGAGAGATGTAATATGGAAATGAGACTCTGTGCGCTGGCATTAGGATACAGAGGAAGATGCTCGACACGCGTTCGAGTAATGTCCGACTGCCGGTATTAATCTGATGATTATCTGAATGAATTATAATTAATATCGCGTCTCATTAACCACCGGATAACACGCCACTGTACGGGGTGAATGGATAGAGTAAACGCGCTCGGTTTAAAAGCAGCATCATACAAATAAAATACCATAGACAAGGTAATGCATTATACATATCAGGGGAAGTCGACTTTCCCAACAGTAGCTATTTCCGTTCACGTTGCATCGCATTCATGAACCTGGCATAACGATTCCGACCTCATCCTCCGCTCGTTCCACTCATACTCACCTCCTGTCCTGGGGGTAATTTTCACGATTCAAGAATCTCCGCAGGGCCATCAGCAGTCAACCACCGCGTTCCGTTCGTCAGGGCGTCCAAGCAGCTGCTGGACTTATGCACTGTGAAATGCATAAATGCGTCAGACATGCCCGGCGCTATCTAGGATGTGTGAAACGAATTTCTGCCGGCAGTCATTGAGGCCACGTTAAAGGATACTGGAGAGAAAGAGAGAAAGAGAGAAAGAGAGATAAAGAGACGGACAGAGTGAGAGAAAGAAAATAAAAAATAAATAAAAGAACGTATACGTTCAGCACGTTGCAATTTACTCTTGCGCATTCACTGGGGGACACATGGCCTCTGGGATGTCAAGGTGCCGTGCATCCTACTTCGTCGAACCGTTGCGGAACTTCATGAACCGTTGCGAATTCTCAAGGAACCAGTACCCACCTGGGAAGCACTGTGATTCATCGAGAGCGTATGAATTCTCGTTGATTTAATATCCTCAAGGATAATGACGACGTAACTGACTGGCTAGTAGATGCCATAGACTGTAGATACTCTGGATACGATCAGTGCGTTTTAAGATGGAAAAAAAGAGTCTTCTTTCGATTATAGCAAGTCTTGGGTGTCATCCAGAAGTCTTTCCCATAGCCAAGCAACGAAATATTTTCTCTCGTAAAGATATGCACGTGGGTAAATCGTGGCATCCGCCGATGCGCATCTCACGAATGTTTTCATTCACAACGTTCCTCCCTAAAGGAAAGTCGGGCGCGTTTCTATGCAGCCACGTATCAAAACATCACAAGGGGTAACAGGTAGAACCCAGTCAATGTGCTTAAAGGTAATCCATTGTGACTTCGTAGAATTGGCAGGTTGATCGACGGTGACAGATGTCATCCAGTGACAGTCAAGGGTTCTGGATCTGCGTCACGTAAACATAACTCGTATCTACAGGAGCCCGACGAGACGCCGATCATACCGATCACGAAAAGCCTGTGGCTTATCTTTTGAAAAGATAAAAATAAACGACATAACACGTCAAACCAAAACGAATGGAAACCGCAAGATTATAGACTTTTTCTAACCTATCTTATCTTACTTCTTACAGTGTCTATATAATCTGTTATCTGTACCTACTTCACGTTCACTCTGCCAATCCCTGGGACGTCGACAATGAACTTCGCGCTCTATTCTCATCGAACGTCTTCGCGTCTTCCTGCTGAAGGTCACCAAAAGCAGGAGAGAATGGATACCTATTTATGGCATATCAACCTGCCTAGCAACCGGGAAAACAAGAGTCTCTAGGCATTCGGATTGCGACCAGCGGGGAACCATCGTCGTAAAGAGTGCAGTTACGCGGAAAGAGACGATGCACCCAAGTGCTGTGGAAATTATCCCTCTCTTTTTTTTTCGGACCACCCTATGAGTAGGAAAGAGCTCTTGCAAGGCCTAGAAGGTCCTTGACAGCTCATCTCAAACATCTGGCTTCCTCGCCTGCTGGTCTTCTCCTGCTGCGGCTTCTTCTTCCTTCATTGCTATAGGATGGTGTTAGGTGCAATAGGCTCTGCCGATAACTCGACGTGTGCTGGTACTTGCGACTTGAGAGGTACTCTCTATCCTCAATGCGATCATACTGAACTCACCTTCTTGTAGCACAGAGCTCTAGACTTCTAGTACATAAATCATATGTGCCAGTAGTCGGGAATGCGTGCTACATTCATTTGCTGCAATCCCGACCTCGTGGATTGCTTCGATTGTATTTTGTTTTTTTATATATATATATATATTCTATACATATACCATAGTCAAGGCTGTTTTACGAATCAGTGCTCGTAGACCTGACAGTTTCTGTTTGACTATAAGACATGCCTATATTTCATTTTTCAGACATACCTCTCAAAACTGGTTTCCTAATCATTGATCACCTCTGGCAGCCTCTGCTAACCGAGACATTTATCATTTTTTGAGTTATAGTCGTCAAGTTTAATTTGGTTATTGTACATCTGATTCAACACTACCAGTGTCGCAGCGTGCAATTCGGTATAAGCGTTTGTTTTCAGTGTTTTATCAGAATTTTGGAAAATATTTATTTTCATAGAATGTACTGGGTATATGGTATCATAAGACAGTGTGGGGTATTTTTATTGTATGTACGATGGAACTCGATTAACTAACAAGAAATACCATAAGGCTGTGGCCAAAGTGCGACCCGACCCCGTGCTCCTGCTCACGATCTTGTTAACGGCCGTCGATAAACACGCGTGAAGCAATTACGCGTCTTTTTGCCTGGAAAGTTATGCCGTGGCTTGCATAACGAGACCCTGCGGAGGCAACGCGGAAATGCCGGAAGAAAGAAGCCCGTGGTTAAATCGCACTGTAAATACCGCGGGCGAACGAGTTCGTCGCGGCGAGAAACCGACGTTGGCAAAAAAGATCGACTAATTATCAACGGCCAGATCGATTGAAATTTGTGGCGGTAATTAGTTGCACCCAGCGCCAAATTAATGCTCCCTGTCAAGGAGAGATGCAATGGCTGTTGTTTTCTATTTTGGTTTGTTCATTTTTTTCTGCCTCGTCCCATCGTACGTACATTCACGGGAAAACGAAAACTTCACATCACTGTGGATGCTTTTACGGAAATCGCTCCTACTTGTCTGGACAGCCTGTAGTATATACGTATATGTAACAGCATTGATACGCAGAAGAGAGAAAAGAAAGAAAAAAATTGAGTCGCAATCAGCACTCCATTACGGAGCCCCTTATATATACCAGGTTCTTGAGACTTTTCTGTAGGGACCCAGCCGTAAACCTGCGCCCCAAGCCTCAATCATTGTTCCCATGACGGTTAATTTGTCGCTCATTGTGGCACAAAGTCAAAGAATTCGGGGCGAACTTTCAGCGCGTTGCGAAAATTCACGGGATTGGATTTCGCCGTGGAAATAGAGCGTGTAATTCGGTATAATTGAACGAATTGGTAGCGTCCTTGGATATATAACAACTGTCACATATGGCAAATTTCAGTGAATTTCTAGAACTCAGTCACGCATTAAATATCATATCTAATACTGTAGACGTATACATATATATAAAACAATTTCAAAATAATAATAATAACCAAATGAAAATCTTACACATTCTCATATAAAAAAGCCGGTCAAGTAAGAGCAGGGCCTCGCGCGGTTAGTGTCCCGTACCCCCAAAACTAGCCCAAAAATTTTTTTTCTTTACTTTTTTTCCAATTATTTTTGGTCAATCGCACATACCATATTTTTGAAAAATTTCAGCTCTCTAGATCAAATGATTAAAAAGTTACAAGCGTGTGACAGACAGACGTCTGACCCATAAATGTTGAACCCATAAATGTTCCGTTTTCTCCTTTCGGTAGGGAACATTAAAAATATTCTTTGTCACAGGGCAAAACATTTGGTACCATCCAATTCGTATAATAATTTCCATGCTGCATAGAAAAGTCGATTAGAAACAGTGGAACAATAATTTACGGACGGAAAAACGTCGTCCCACATTTTGCGATGCCTAGGACGGCAGGTGCGCTGACAAGCGAAAACCGTCTTAAAGGCGTCGCGCTTAACAGATTACTACGTTGACTGATTGATGCCATAACAACAATCCACAATCCTCACTGTAGTAGCGCGCAGTCTGGCTAAAGAAGATGGTCTTTTTGTTGAAACAGCATTAGATGCAATACCGACTAGCATTAAGAAGCTGCTACGTATCTTGAATCCTGCGCTTATACTTACATCTTATAACGACTTTATCGCACCGTTTGCTGAACTTCAAAATTTACCTTAAACGGCCCTGTGTACGGGGACGAAGGAGAAAAAATTAATCTCTATAAACGTCGAATGACCCAGCTTTACCGTTTCTCTGACCTGAATCCCCCCAAGGAACGAAACTTCTGTATCGTTGCCGGATTGCTGTGGGAGATTACTGCTCGTTTTACAGACTTTCATGAAAACGCGACTATAGCCAGCAGCTGTCTATTGGCATTTGCATCTGTGAGAATTTAGAAAATTACTAGTAGTAATGGGTTTCTAATGTAACGGTTTACTTTACATGGAAAAACAATAGTATACTTATTTATGTATAAGAGTGATATCTCGGTTGAATTTGATAAATTATTTTTTTTTCCAAAAATCCCACTATGTATCTATATACTTGACAGTATAACAAAAGCTCTCTGGGTGGTACTCCTATGTCACGCGAAACATTTGTTAGTCTATAATTATACTTGCGTAACACAATCCTATCAATCTAGAAAGCATTCAACAGGCGTGGCTGCTTTAAAGACGTTAATAATCTTCTACACACACGAGAGAGGCTGTAAGTTTATAGAATTTGAAAATAAGTTACTATCCCTAAAATATTAATGTCATCTACCGAAAACGTGTAGTACGACAATATTTCTTCGTATCTATTATTTTTTTTTACGTACCGCCAAGACAGCGCTCATTATTTGAAAATTATGTAAGACAGTACTACGTGGACAGATATACAATTTTACGGGTAACGAAATTTCCATTTCTAAGGTACACAATTCGTTATGGACACACATCCTAGGAGTTGTCTGGGGTCTCGTATGAGTAGGACACCTACGCGAACAGCAGGGGTCCGTCTTCTTGAGAATCCAATGCGTTCGTCCAGGTGACACTTGACACATGGCGGCACCACGCGTGACAGTTAACGGATGGACGTGCGACTCTCGATAGAAATAAGACGTAGAAGAAAAAGTGGCAGGATAATCGAGAGAGAATCGGTCGTGCGCGCGTCTCCTCGCTAGCTGGTTAATTTACATTGAAGCGATGTACAAGCTTAAAACATATTTCTATCTTGTCTACAGGGTCGCATGCCGTTCGTACGTGCAATGAGCATGGAACAACGGTGGCAGGATTTGGCCTCTCTACTGTCACTTCCGGGTGCACCGGATCACTTTGCGCATCCTGGTCATCCTGGTTATCCAGGACATGGAATAAATCACAGTCACTACGAGGCCCAACGTAACGTACTGCTTCACAATGCCACCCTGGCACCGCCTGTCGGTGATCTCAACTCCACAGGACCTTATCACAATGTTGGTGAGTGTCCTGCCGTAAAGAATAATTTTATCATTAGTGTCAATTGTTTGTTTAACATATCTTTCTTTACTGCGTTACGTTTCCTTTGTCTGAACTAAACTGCTCACTGGTACAGGGGGTCCATCAAATCTGGGATCAGCCGTGGCGACATCGATGAACCTGACGAACAGCAGTGAACCAATGGGTAATGAAAGTGGTGCTGCTTATAAATCCGAACCCAACGACATGATGTACTATCATACTCCAGCTTCTGATTCAATAAACCAAACTACAGATGGATTTCTTTCGTCCCTTCTGAACGATGAGGATCTACATCTTATGGATATGGCGATGAATGATGGTAAGTAATAATTGTCAATTTCTTAGCATGCTTACGTGCCTTTTTGTTTTTAGGAAAATTCTCAAATGATCTCTAGGTGAAAAGTTCAATGGGCGAAAGCCAATGTATACATTGAAGCGTTTTATTATAAAATGAAACGTATAAAAACTTTTTAACATAACATATGGTACTATCATTCGATTACTATTAGGTATCCATATCGGTCAGTACATTCTTACGTTTATAGGTAACATTTTAGGTCACAATTTTCATCTTATAACCTAACATTTGTACGATGAATGGTACATGTCATGGAGATTTACACTGATAAGTGACATGTGGAATGATAAATTCTCACTCGTGTAATATAGTTGCTTTTATAAATTTTCATTCATCCCTTTCTATAAAGTATTGGTAATTGGCGAGCTAAGAGTTTATCTTTTAATCTTCCGAGATTTATACAAGCAGAAGAAAAACAAGTCTTTCGTTTGATTGAGAAAACTCATATACTACTAGTGCTCTTAGTTTTTATAAATTTGTTCACGTTTCTTTCATTATTCTTTCTATACTGTGAACGATTATCAGAAAAATTAGTCCTTAACGTTGAAGATTTGTCTTTCACTTATAAGGAGCGCTATTTAGAGAACCCTGTATTTTCAGACCAACTCAATGCCCACTTGTAAGCCTCTGTTAATATTTCTAATCAGAAACATAGTTGTATCCAGTAACAACTATTAGGAACGTGAAGCAGAAGCAGACTCAGTCCACTTTTTGATTAAGAACTATTCAATCGTAATAATAATAGTTTTTTGTTTAAGTAATAGATTATCTCGCATTCTATAAGAGTTAACGATTTTTTGGTCAAAGCACGAGATAACGGTCCTATTATGTTAAAGATTACAACAAAAAAAATAAAATATAATTGAGGAATAACAGTAAATAAAAGTACCTCTTTTATCACGGAATAAAGTCACAGACCTACTTTGCATCAGACGCTTATTTTTCATACTAACTTAGAAATACCTTGTATTCGCGTAAACGTCATTGATTAAGTACGCTAAGTAAACTACCATTCCTCCTCTGGTTCTGCCGCTGCACTTGGTGTGTAAGCACTTTCAGGATATGGTTCACCCTGGCCACCGCCGTCGTTGTCAAACTGAAAAGATAAATTGGATGGGTGAACAATGTGAACAGGCATCTCTTATTTACGATCTTATAATTTCTGAGATACTTACATCTCTCACATCACGGCCACCAAACTTGCTCTGCCTTCCTGGAGCAAAGCTTCGACCACCTCCAGATTCCATCCAGTCCGGCACGGGCTGTCCAGCCTGTTGCAGAATCTTAACAAGATCACTCTTCACCGGTTCATCTTGTTCGTGGTCGAAGAAGCTAGTAGCTTTGCCACGATTTCCTACACGTCCCGTTCGACCAATTCTATGGACGTATTCGTCGATGCTTTTTGGCATGTCGTAGTTAATGACATGACCCACGTTCTTGATGTCGAGTCCACGAGCAGCAACGGCTGTTGCTACCAGGATAGACATTCGTCCTCTCTTGAAGTCATTCAAAGCTTCTTCTCGTTCTCGTTGAAGTCTGTCTCCATGAATGCTGGTAGTTGGGAAATTGTTTTCCGAGAGAAATGCGGCGATGAAGTCCGCTGTACGCTTCGTCTCCACGAAAACTAGAATTCTTGCAGTCTTCAGATCTGACTCGCGTTCCATCAGTTCCTTGAGTTTATTTCGTTTTTCGAACTTGCCAACTTCATAGAAGTTCTGTTCAACATCCGTGCAGGCACCACCGATGATTCCCACGGCAAGGAAGAGGTAGCTATTCAGAAATCGTGCTGCAAGGCGTTGTATCTCCTCTGGAAAGGTTGCCGAAAACATCAAAGTTTGTCTTTGATCCGATGGCACCATAGTTTGGTGGTCCACCATTTTTTCAATATCAGGCAAGAATCCCATGTCCAGCATTCGATCTGCTTCATCGAGGACGAAGAATCTCACTGATGCAAACGTTATACGACCTCTATCGACAAAGTCCAATAATCTTCCAGGAGTTGCTACGAGAATGTGACATCCTGCAGATACTTGTTTACCCTGATAGGAGCATGATGTCCCACCATAAGCAACAACGCACTTCAGAATAGAATCCTTAGAGAACTTCCTGGCTTGTTCATAGATTTGTATAGTAAGCTCACGCGTAGGAGATACTATGACTACCTGTGGTTCACAGTGATGCGATGAAACCACCAGGTCCCTTGGGTCTTCCAAAAGAGTATTCACTATTGGAACTAAGAATGCTGCAGTTTTTCCAGATCCTGTTTGAGCACAAGCCATGAGATCTCGACCTGCCATTACAATGGGCAAAGCATATTTTTGCACAGGGGTTGGTTTCGTGTACCCAGATTTCTTCACATTAGTTAAAACAAACTCACGAAGTCCAGCTTGCTCGAAAGTTTCAATGGGGTCAGGTTTGTTTTCACCTGAGACACGTACCTCGATTTTGTCATATTTATCAAAGTTTATACCCATTTCAACACCACTTCCAAATATATCTTCATCATTATTAGATGGCTCTGGTGGAATATAAATTTCTTTGTTGATGGGCTCTGGTTTATCTCCAGCATCATTTCTGTCGCCTCTTCCTCCACGATCATCATCTCCATCGCGTCCTCCTCTACCTCCACCCCGACTACCTCCTCGACCTCGTCCACCACCAGATCTAAATGCTTCGTCACCATCACCATTAAAGCCTGAACTTCTTCCATAGGAATCTCCATTGTCCTCATTTCGATCTCTGAAGCCGCCCCTATCTCCTCCACGACCACCTCCTCTACCTCTACCACCTCCTCGGCCACCTCTTCCTCCTTCGCTTCTATAATTGTCATCAGATCTGCCCCAACCACTATCATCATCTTGATTCTTAAAACCACCACCTCCACCATTATCTCCAAAACCATTCTTATGTCCTACACCTGCTTCATAGTCGTTATTATTATGAGGTTTGAAGCCTCTGCCCTTTCCGTAGCTGCGGCCTTCTGAGTTGAACTATTTCAATTAAAAAAATGTCAGTCAAGAGATAATACAATCAACAATTGATAATTATTATATATTTGTATATCTTCTTACCGAGTCAACGTCGGTTGATCCCGCCACGGGGGTATTATCATCCCAATCATCGTCCATTCTGTTTAATAAATCGTAATATATTAATTACAGTTAACAATATAATCAATGTGAATTATATAAATCCGACTTGTATCACAGCATAAAAAAAAACGCCTAGCGTGGCATAGTACGCCGGAAGGTATGTCTGATATCAGCGCGAAGCTTCCTTTGTTATAATAGAAGCCGATACTATCACGTATACGGCTAATATGGCATAGAATACACCAAATAAAATAAGGTGCTATCAAAAATATTACAAACAATGTCAACGAAGCCAAACAAACCGCACACAAGGTTCATACAAGACAAAGAAGTCGATAATATAACGGTTGAGTGTTCCACGAATTCGTGCGCTCATAACAAAGCCAAACGAAAAAAAAAAAAAGAAAGTTTCGACGATCGGCGACTATGCCGCTTCTAAATATTATCAACTAATAATGAATCTTTCTGCACATCGATAAGGGAGATTAATTATATACTCAAAATTATTTTTAAAAAATAACGAACAATCCACCACATGGAGTTCAAACATCGATATCGGAAAATAGACAAAAAAACGAATCACTCAGTTTTGCTATGAGGAATAATCTCGAAAAAAATGGAATATCGATTTCTCACGTTACGCACCTAGCAACAAAGGAATGGAGAGCAATTACTTTCAAAATTTGCATAAAAGTGAACACTGTCGGCAAAACACGTGATACGCCGCAAATGGAATATTCCCGCCGCCGAAGGCACAAGCAAATATGGCTACGATTCTATCAATTCGCGATATACAAGAGAATTATTCATACTTGCCTGATTGTGATAACTAATTGTTCCCAAGGGACAGTTCGAAATTATAATATAGATGATGAAGAGAATGTTAAGAGCGTTGTCCGTTCTTTCTGGATATCTCCAAGGAACTGAATAGACTCGTGATACAACTCGACAAGCCCGGTGAACAAAGCAAATTCAACGGAGCCAACTTCAGGCGTAACCGGTTCCTGCGATTCGCGCCTCGTACTGTGACTACTGCGCATGCGTGTCGCGCACTGCGTGTGATCGAAGTTCAGGGCAGTAACTAGAGGAGCCCCAGAACTGGGGTTATTAAATTTTTTTCAAAATATCTTAAGAGATAAATCTCATTGAATACGTACGGGATTGGTTGGCAGATTATTTTATGGTAAATTTTAATTCTCATAATTTGTTCTATATTACGTTATTCCGTGGAAAATATAAAAGACGTCCAAATTAGGATTCTATTTTATGGATACAACCACGTTCCGTAACATCAGTAGCGTCAGACTACATTGAGAATCAACTGTTTTACTATATATGATATCGTATTTTGTAACAATCTTTCAATATTATTCAGTATCAATCTCCCTTTAGGTAAAACAAATGGCTGAGAATACATTCTCATACGAAGGCGCCGAGAAAGATATTGTCCAATGCAGAATCATGACATTTTAGCCCCTTTGGATATATATATCCTGAAAATAAACAGAATACCCACGTGAATTGGGTATGGGTGAATGACTGAATTCATTTGCTGTCGGTATTCCATTTGGCCCATTTTAATACCTAGGCAAACATTTTTCACTCGCCGTACAACTACTTGAGTGAAAAAAAAGGAACGGAACGTAAAACAGAACATCTTTCTAGACGTCCTGAGTTATTTACGTCTTTACAAGTGATTTACCCCAAACGCCATGTGCCTAGTGAATGTCAATACTTCGTCGCTCGTCCTCAGTATACAATTCTTTTTCGTCCTTGGTCATAAACTATAACTTGTCCGACGGGAATTCTCTTTTTAAAAAACACATGGTACAAAGTACCGGGTAACAACTTCATTATTCTGATACTAACCTAAGTTCGAGCATCCGTTAGTCACATAGTTACAATATAGAAAGAGCAAGTCCCGATTTTAATCCACTTAGCCCAAATCAACAACACTGTCTGCGATACTCGCAATCATTTCTTCACGATTTTCTTATTGGCGTGGTTATTAACCTTGCCAGGAATTATTTTCGTTAAGCAACCCTCTTAAAATACGCAACTGGCAATAACACGTAAATGCTGAGTCACCTCGCGTTTAAGTCGCACACTGGCACAGTGTCCTTGCATATGTACATATCTGTTTGCTCATGTCGCGCGAATGTATAAATGACAGAGTCAGACTCGCGAAGCATAGATCGTATAGTCAAAGACAAAATTAACAGCTCGCTTCTTTATCCTTTTACAGCTTTTTCCTCGATTCTCATTCTTCCTTGAATCAATATAACGACACGATCGTTCGATAAGCGTGTAAATCAATATTAATCAGTCTTATCAGACAGACTTTTCTTCGAGCGAATTCCAACCTTTGGCCATGATTAATGTACCTCTTAATGATATTAATTTTCTGCACTGAATGACTTATCGATTATTAAATTCATATCATCGGACGTGTATTAATTATACTTCTCTTCATTACAATCTAGCTTAATAAGTGATTGATTGAAATGGAACATATATATTTGATTGGCGAATGAAAATTAATTAAAATTGTATATATCAATATATTTTTTAATATTTGCTTTATGTTACTATGAGTTTCGGTTGATAGTAAAGCGAAGATCTTTGAATCGTGTATTTTTGACGACTGATACGTCTTATTATTCAAAACCGTATTAAATATTCATGTCGCCGACTGTGTATAACATTTTGGCGATGACTGTAGTTACAAACGTGTGAGCATTATTCAGTATTTCACGCACACTAATTGTAGATGGCCGAGTGACACACAGAGTTGCAGAGAGAACGGTTGGCCAGAGTGTTTAACGGAGAGAGTGTTTAGTTCTTGTTACCTCTGTATCACGGATCGTTAATTGACTATTAACGAGGCGGATTCTGTCGCGCGACCGATAATCGAAGACGTGATCATTTTCACCAGTTTTCTAAGAATTTATTTCAATACTTTCTTTTTCACCTTTTCCGTTGCTTTTCTTTTCCAATGAACAACTGAATAACTTACGAGAGGAGACACTGCAAATCGTGGCGGTTACAACTCGTGACTTGTGGAACTTTTCTTGTTCGTTACGACTGCAACATTATATCTCCAAGCATTGCCGATCTTATGTAAACGTTGACTTCTTTATTCAATTTAAATTCTACGTTATAAGAGTTATCGCATTTCGAACTATTCACGTTTTCCCATGATATAAACGTTCGAAAGTGTCGTGACGTAAGTGATCCTTTTGGTTCTGTTTAAAACATCAATAGAAGTGTTTACATTCTTTTTCATTTATGTAGTCTTCTTCGTCGTTTACGTTCGCCCAAAGAGTGTTCGAATTATTGTGACTCTACCAACGAGCTCAGTAAATATTTATATCTAAACTTATAGAAATCCTGTCAAGCCATCTTGAATTTTTTGATGAACTCAAACGAGGATACTAGATATCGATATAACAGTCCATAACGAACAATATCATGTATAAAAGTCCATAAACAGACTAGTTCTCGTTTTTTCTCGTAAAGTTTTGAAAAAAAAAAACTAACCTAACTCATCTTAATAAAAAGTACTGACTATTGTTCATCCATATAATTAAGGCCATTGCAGATAATATAAATCCACGAAGCGGATGTTCCTCTACATACGCAGCGAAGCGAACTCGAGGAACGTCGTTAATCGACGTGCTGAATTTCAGCGATGCGTTATTTGCCGCGTAATTAAAGGCTAATCCACCGGTAAAAGATAACATGCGCATAACGCGCTCGTGTGCATACGCAAGAATATTTAAAGGTGCATTGACACTCGTTCCTCGAGACCTTAGCTCCTTGCGTTTTGCCATGAAAACAAAAAAATATCGTCCTGAAAATTTGTGCACTCGTTAACGTTATCCTATCTTCACAATAAGATAGAAACAAAAGCGACACGACGTTATCGACATCGTAAACCCAGTTCACAATCCTTCTTCCTCTCGGCGTCGCGCGCGACGTTAACGCCTGATTCTTTCTGTCGCTTATCGTTACATAATAAAAAGAACGTCGCGTGCTCCTTTCATTAACAATTTACATAGTAAACGTTCGGCATAAACATTCCCATTTACGTGCAAAAAAAAGTACTCTAGTAATTGACGCAATTGACAGTAACAATGCATACGCGCATATAACTGCGTTAACGTATTAACCGTAACGTAATTCGTATACAAGGATATGGATACTTGCCCCAAAGAGAAGGGATATGACGACACAGAGAGAAAGAAAGAGAAATAAATTCGCAGTAACAGCGGAAGGTACGCGCGCACAATGATTGCATTTCTGCTATCAGTGTACCGGACTTGAGTTAGGCCTATCAGCCGTGAAGATGTATATGTATATATACACATACTGCATATGTGAAGCAATGTACGAGCTGGTACCGCACGTGTGGAAAAAACGCAGTTTTACCGAGGCCGTGGACAGGAGCGATAGTAGGGCCAGTTTCTAGTAACGCGGTGTCATGAAGTTTTGTAACGCGATTCCACGCGGTCTTGTAATCACTATTGTAATCCAACCGATAGTTCCCCTTTAGTGAGCAAAGGATTTATTATTGTTCCTGTGTAATATAGCAGTTTCATAAAAAATTCTTTTCCAGTGTTTCACTGTGTATTTGTTTCGTGTCGTTATTTTTTTTTTGTAAATACGCCGTTATGTCAGCTTAGTATCGGTATCTGTTTGTGTCCCGATACCATATACTAAATATAAAAAATAATCGAGTTAATTGAATGGAAAAGAGATAGGCATCGTATCATGACAATGAATATTTATTGACCAAGTGAATCGACGATTTTCATGACACGTCGTTAAGCAACGATCGCGTCGTGCATTGAGAACACGCCGCGACGTCGAAACGTCGCTGGTTTATTATCTGCCGTCAATGTGTTTACGTATGAATCGAAGACGGTGGATACTTGTGCCTAATAACGAAATATGTGTGATTCAACAAATTCAACTGTCATCTTTGCTTTAAACTATTAAGATCCTGTGTCGAAATCAAGGAATGGGACTCGATATCTCGACCGCCTTCAATCGTATTAACGGTAAGAGAAATTTCATAAGGATAAAGATAAATAAATCATAGAATTGAAGTAAAGCAATTTTTTAGTTTTATATGTTGATATAACTATTTTTTTTAATTGCACTCGATGCGCGATTAACCTGTTTCGTCATTAAATCTGGGAAGGCGTTTCAAGGAGAATTATATAAAGATCAGTAATATCCGTTAGCATACGGAAACATCAGTATTGAATAAAAGGAGAAACAAGGCGGATCGATGATGAAGAATTTACATTGCTACGTATCTGAGATGAGTAACATGGCGAAAGGACCAATGACGATGACTGTTGACTGTCATTGTAAACGACGAGACACTCTTCGAGCTTCTATATGTGATACAGATACATATGGCTCTGTGTCACGTTCCATCGTCTGACTCATACACTTCTTTTACCATCGCATCCGCCATGCGATTGTAAGAATAGAATGAAATTGATTCATTTACCAGACGCGCGATGACTTCGTACAAACCGCACACAAAACAAGCGACACAATTCTCTACGTTGATTTATACACAGCACGGATTCAGAGCGATAACGTTTCTCGTTTATTTGAGAAGTCATAGTTTCTGGTCTGACAATATAATTTTTGAAAATCAAAAACGTCAATTAAAAATGAATAATAATAAGCTTAGTTCTAATGGTTGATATACATGAGGGTTTTGAGAAATTTTCAATTTTTCATAAATATCTTCAAATGACAGAAAAAAGGGGGAAATTCAATGCTTCCAAATGAATATTTACTCGTTACGTCAAGAATCATGCGATTAAGGAATTTGCCTACACATGAGTCAGCAAACTGTTATGACACGAGGTTTTCGATTCTGTCAATTGGCCCGCCGCGGTCTGACCGGAAATGGAGTCGAATTTGTGCGTGACACGCGCTGACGCATATCGTACAATCCTGTCTTGCATTTCATGAAAAAGGAGACAGGCAAGAAAATGATACTCGTAGAATGGAGACCAACCGTATGATAAAAAAATAATATCCTCAGTCGCATCGGGTCTGACGCTTAACGATTATAACGTACAAATGTAAACACGATACATGGTTTTATTATATATACATATAATAGGCAGTATATTTAGTTTACAATATGGCAAATATGAGTGCGCAATAGAATCCTGTTATCAAAGCACGTGCCAATTGTGCACACTGCTCTATTTATGCTAGGTGAAGCAACCCTACGGAAACAAAGCGTATGAGGAAATTTGCGAGATTCGTAAGAAAAAAAAAAGAATTTGTCATACATTCTGATATCAGTACCAGTAACAGGACTTAGCGCAATAATTTACCTGTGGCGCAATATTTCACAGTTTCGAATCACGTCATCGTCGTCGTCGTCATCATCATCATCATCACGAGAAGGTTCACTGCTCGATTAATCTCGCCTGCCCCAATGGCATTAATTTTATCGAACGTAACAATCGGGAAGTTTCTTTTTCACCTTTCAATTTATTTTTATTTCGTTCCTTAAACTCTTCTTCGACTTATTCACTCGGTCAAAGCTGTAAGGAAAGTATCGAACGGGTATCAATCAGCGCTGTGCACTTCAAATATCGCAAAATAATTAGCAAATTGACTTCTGTCCGTTTCAAATGACTGTAACCACTCGTCTGCCTATCTTAACTGAATCTTTCAAAAGTGCATTATTCTTGCGTAACAGTACATTAATACAGAATGGCAATATGTTCGACGCATACGTATGTGCATCGTACGTAAGTTATGCAGGCAGAAAGTGATAACGAATCCCAGCAAAGTGTATATATAGATAGTCAAACAGGTAACAGTGAATAAACGTTCTCATTTAATCAGCCCTAAATCGTCATTATAGCACTTTTTATTACAGTTTATCAAGCGAACATAAGCTCGCTTAACACTCACGTCCGCGATCTACTTTCGCAACAATGTTTTCGCCGTCGCGCATTCCAATTTGTGGACTTTAACAGTCGCTATCGCAAACTGCCTTGCTTATATACTTAGCCAAACATTTGCATTCTGCAAACGGGGCTGACTTCTCTCTTGTACGCGTGACTATTGACGACGTCTCATTTTAAAAGACGCTGATAACCTAAAGCTCTTCTTTTTTTATAACTTTTTTTTATATCGTTTCGACGAATTATCTTTGGTGATCTAGCCAGAAACTGTTTTTACGGGGATAAAGGGAAAATACTCGGCACCTTCGTTACAACGTTCTCTCAATCCTTCGAGGACGAGGGATTTCCGACAAAGTTACTTTCGGAAGACCTTGTTGTATAAGGGTTTTCGAGGTTGCTGAATCCGACCGCCATTTTGAAATTGACATTTTTGACATTAAATTCAGAAAGAACAAAATCAAAGACCCTCATAGGCAAAGTTTCGTGAAAATCGATAAAGTAGTTTAGAAAATAAAAGGGGGTGACCCATAAACGTGTCGACCGTCCTCGAAGAGTTAATATAATCACTGGTGTAATAAGAAGCCAAAAATGGTATTATCAGCAGCCTGGCTGAGAACGTGATAAGATTATCGAGAAACGAAATATAAAAGTCACAAGTACACAGGAGAAATTATAATAATAATAATAATAGCGTCTTTATTGTCAAGATGTTACAGACAAAGGGCGAGAATCAGTTACATGTGTAACTGCTTTGCATTCTGACCCTAATTAAATTATGGCACTGAAATAACATTATCATTAGTACTACCTGCTTTTATACTCAGAGGTATGCTCAACTTGATATATTTTATAATAAAAGACGTCTGGTTCCATCTGGAACCACTGATAAGCAATGCTAATACTTACTGTGATTACGCAACCGTTATTTTTATACTATCTTAGAAATGTATCGATTGCGGCTTCCTTTTGTTCATGCTCCTTTCGGCCGAAAAAACGTTAACATTTTGTATGAATGACATTTATCTACATGCATGAAACGATTTTATAGATACGTATCGCGTATTTCTCGTTAACTTGTTTTTATTGGTTCACGTTTTGATATGGTGCTTTTATTAAAAAGTTTTGTTATGGGACATCCTTTGGTATATATACATTTATTTCACGATATATAAAATAAAATTTTGTACGATACTCGTGCGAAAAACCTTTTCTAAACTCGTGTGATTGCAAGACTCGCCTTCGGCTCGTGTCAAACTGACACTCGTCAGAAAAAAAGTTTTCGCACTAGTATCGTAAAGTACTATTATATAAGTGCCCACTTACGCGATATGATTTCGTAGAGTAACCAACGGGAATCCTCATATTTATATACGGAAGTTTCTCGAACCACACGAGCTCTGGTTGTTTTTATTTCTACATACGTAGGTAGATACATATATGTACGTAAATGCTCTATAAACAGAAGATAGTTTTATGAAAATATCGTTATTTAACATAGATTTACTATTTCAAGTTTAAATAACGAAATTTATGTCTAAAACAACAACTGCGTACAAAATGCTTTTTGATTTCCTTAAGTTGATTTGGTAAAGAGTGCCTGCAGGGTTAATTTTTTAGTATCAAAATAATATTAAGAGGGAATAAGAAGGAAGCCAGAAAATAATGCTAATCCTTCAGTGATTTTCCACTATACGATGACTTGCTATGAGCCGTTTAAGAATAGCGGCTTGCCATATTTACCGTGTCTGCCTGCGTGATCAAGGCGATTTCTGTCGTAATTTTTCTTTTTGGATCATACGAGTCACCCGTCGTACTTGGTACCATTAAAAAAAAGAGTACCCCATTGTAACCAGGCGAGACTTAGCACAATCGGAAATCCACAAGCGTATAATTCAAGGCACGGGTGCGGCCGTGACTGCGTTATTACGATTCGTCAATTCATCCTGACAATAATAATTGACACTCAAGAAGGAAGGGAATGGTGTTCGCAATAGCATGTAAATTAATCACTCCGTGAAGAGCTTCGATAAGGAAGTTATAATAATTATTAGGATTATGAAAAACAATAAACTAATAGAAGAGGAAGATCTCATCATATGCGACCCACTCGATCTCTATTAATTACGAGAACATTACTAGCATATTCTTAGTAAGTAAAAAATGCGCAATATGAAAATCATGATATAACCTTGATAATATCGTGGTGATATGATACGAAAAAATCCGCATAGAAACGATAAAAAACATCATTTTTACATACGTACATGTATAAATCGCTTCTGAACTTAATTCGAAATTATCGTAGCATCATCCTACGTCAGAGTATACAAATAATAAACTTCAAGGACGAGCATTTACAAATCTTTAAAAAGATATCGTTGCTACGATATATTCAGATATATTATTTTACTTTATAAGATCCATCGTAGGGAGACCATGGCGGAATAACCGAAGTAGGGAAGCAATATTATCGTCACCGTGTGAAATATCCTCTACCTGAAGAACAATGGTCCCGTAAAAATCGGTCGATGCATTGATAAAACTTGCAAGACACAAGCCATACGTGGCGAAAGCGAGGAAAAGGATTGTCCTGAGCTGCACCAAGTATATAGATGGACAATAAAAAAAAGTATAAGGAAACCGTGAACAAAGAACTCTGCGATTCCTGGTCGTATTCTCATTCCTGTAATCTCATGACATCACTTCAAGTTATATATGTATACTAAGTATACGTGGAACATATGTATGTGCATACACAGTTAGATAAAGATGACTTTCACGCTAAGATTAACATCGCCAGTTCACAAGCGTTAAATGGTGAAAGTATACGTATGAAACTTCCTGATGACGAATCAAATATTCGGTAATGAATTTTCGATGTTACCGCTTACGTTTACAATAATTATCCAGTACAAACGCCACTGACCGACCCCACCATCTTTCTACCACGTCCAATACCGAAGTGAAAAGTGCAGCAAGTCGCCTGCCTCTCGAGTAAAGTGGCGACGCCCCGTATGGGTCAGACTGGTTGGGCGACGGATGAGCGTTAGTTATGTTTATGCTGTACTGACGGGTGAACGCGACGCGTCTCCTCGGTGATACTTATATAATCGGTATTTATCCTCGACTAGACTACGCGGTCCTTCTGTAATACGTGTAGTCACAGTGACGTACGTGTTGCTCAGAAGTGAGTTTGAGGAACTCAAAGTTCTTGGTTGGTGTGTAGTGTTTCGATACTCTGCACTCTAGTAAAACGGCTGAATTTCGTGGAACGGATTTTAATCTCACGACTCAAGTGACACGAGACATCCGGAGATAATTTATGGATGGATATTAGGTGCGGTGAGCGTAACGAAGTTAACAGAACCTGGAAGGCCACCACCCTGGGAAACGTTATCGGTGTCCCTCGCTTGTGACGATGCGTCTGAGACATTTCACGGCGTAGCCGTTCGCAGCGACTCATTGTTACTCGGAAGCTCCACGCGTTCGGTTGTCTCTCGGTGTTCATTGGAAGTCTACGAGAACCTCTCTCTGATACGTGTTAACGTGCATATCTATTTTCAGGCGTTAGTCAAAATCGTCACGTCTGATTCTGTCTGCTAGGATTTTAAAGTAATCTTAGCTGACATGCTATTTAATCTCGTTAGTGTTACGGTGATGAAGATGGTCGTTACCCGATACTAGTGGATCTATGTTAACTGACTCAAGCTAATTAGAACCGGAGGTGAAAAACGCTGACGTGTAGGAGGAATCCTACATAGTTCATTACTTAGACATTTACCTTGCTTTAAGCGAAGCTCGAAGGCGTTGGGTGTTGACTTTTTGTGTAACAGCTGGTCATCATTTTTCTTAATCTTATCACGTCAAAGTCGAAGTTTCGCTCTTGGTGGCTCTTGTAAGTTCTACAAACGGTTGCAGAACAGTTTTTAAGAAACTGATCGACATTCGGATTACTATGCTACGCAAAGGTGTTTCGGTACGCACGAAAATATTAATCTGATTGTGAGAGTTTTTAATACTACAAGATTGGGAAGACGGAATCTTGTATGACGATCACACTGGAGATACCGAAAACACTAGTGAAATCTGAACAAACTTGGGTCAGCGTGGTTTTCAATATGCATTGTTACACCCATTACAGTATTTACTATGCTGCGAAGATCCTGGAGATATAGTACTGCCCTTCTCATACAATTTTGCTGTATCTGCACGAGAAGAAGACTGAACATTACAAAAAAATTGTAAAAGGACAAACTCGTCTTCATTCTAAACGAGGGCTACATTCACTCACATTGAGCTGACTTATATACATATATATTACTACAGAGCCCATACTGGGACTTGTCAAGAGGATCTTTCGCATCTGGAAAAAAAAAAATCCGCAAGGAACTGTTCTTTAGCAGGATTATTGTAGCTCCTTGTGGAGCTTGAATGGCGACCATGGGGGTCATCGTATACAGGCCAAGTATGTGTCATTCGTGTCGTTAATATAAGAGTCATAAAGAACCAGAAAATAAACCATCTTTCCATCGTGCACATTTAGATTCCTCAGTAGCTACAGGCCATTTATAGTCATTGAAATGTCTCATAAATATTACGAGAATTACATTTTTTTTTCGTATATTTTTCGTACAGTAACATTTAAAACGTGTACACGAGCATTTTGGCACGAATAACATTATATTTTTTGATGATAACACGCTCTGCGCACACAATGACGCGAGTGATAAGGACAAATATCAAGCCTTTGCTGTGCGATAAGACAAAGGAAGAAAAATAAAAGGTTACGTAACGCTGAAAATTTTTCTTCAGTCAGACAGCGAAAATAGTCTTTATCTATTTGACTTTTACACAAGGTGTCGCAAAACGAACGGAACTCAGTAGCAGGGTTGCATTCTTTAAGCAGTTACAAGGAAAAAGTTAATAAGTGCAATTTCATTTCAAGGCCTAATTAACGAGATAATCGATTTTCTAAATTTGTAGCATTAACCAATGAAGTAAATTCTGAGCAGGATAGGAATCTACTTCTTATCAGTGAACCCCTCGCGCGTCAGCAATATGTTGAGTTGTCAAGTTTCCCAAAGAGAACGCAGCTTAAAAACAGACTTTGTACTAAAAAATAGTTGCCGTACAAATCGTGGAATGATAAAAGACTATGAGGGGTCTATTACGACTATATACGTACGTATCGCTCTTGCGCTCAGAATTTGCGTCATTGGTTAATGCTACAAATTTATAAAATCGATTATCTCTTTAATTGGATCTTGAAATAAAATTTCTCTTATGAACTTTTTGCTTGAGATTGCTTAAAGAATGCAACACTGCTACTGAGTTCCGTTCGGTTCGAGACACCCTGTATATATTATTAATAGATCGACTAATCGCACGTTCTTATCTTTCAATCGCTCAAATTTCTTTAATATCTATTGAGACGTTGTCGTACTGATTACAGCGGTCTTTTTCTTTTCTATTCCCCTCTTCGTCATTGACGTACGTACATATATAGGTATACGTGCATTTCGCATAACTGGAAGCGTCCTAAAATTTCTGTTAAGAGTAGATAAACTTTTGGCAAACATTGTATGGTCGTCGGTAGTATTTTATTCTCAATCCATTTTAGCAAAGTCAGATCTAGCTTAATTCAATATGCAATTTCATGCTGTCTATTTGCGCAACAACACCACCGCGCTTGTCGAATATTTATGGTCGCGATGTACAGTTCTTTCGAAACGTACCAGTAAAGGTCTTCGGTAACACTACAAACATTATGAAATATTTTAGTTTATGAGAAATAAACTAAAACAGTCACGGTTAATTAATCCAAATGTCAATAACGATCGGTATAATAACGTACGGACGACAGCTGTCGCATTCGTAATCATGAAAATGTGCATTGTCATGCATAATTTTCATAATCGCCCGACAATCTAACAGCTTTTAATAATTATGCACGGTACTTACTTATTGCGAGTTTTCTGCCAACACCAGGGAAACAACAAAAGGATTATTGTTTAGTATTGCAGCGATCAGTCAATGCGGAACGGAGTGATATTTCGAAGCATAAATAACAAACAATTATGCCTTATATGCGTAGCGGGGCTGTATTAGAATAAACAAAGCCATTTTATTCCAACGGTCTCAAGGCGCGAACTCTCTTACATGCTAACAACATGCAAATGCGTCAGTCGAATTGTCCTCTTCGTCATTTCAGAACAATGCGACATTTGGTAGTTAATTATATAAATTAGAATAGGAGAAATGCGAACAAACCGGACGTGCGATTTAGCCTCTTGAATTTTTTTCTTCTCTTTAGAGTTACAACGTGGAGGTACACATATTCTTCTTACTTTACTGATTCGAAAGGTTATATCTTTACCGTGTCATTATCGGGCGTCATCTACTGCTTTTGCTCTTGGATGTGAAGACTCTTTATTATACGTGGAATTCATCACGTATCCTCATCCAGTCAGGCATACGGCAGGGGATTTTCTATTGAAAGAGATACAGCCAGTTTGTCTCTTGGAAATATCCACGAGATAATTCTTTGAAACACAATGAATGATAACCTCTTCGACTGTGACCTTGCTCAGATATAATGATGAGTCATATCAACTGTCATTTTTACCTACTTTCACGGAAAGTATCATTTGCTTGTTGATTGGTGAAACGTTTGAAATGAATATGGTCCAATGCTAGTTAACGGTCAGTTTTGTTTGTAACATTGGATAACTGTATATTAAGTCAAATGTCAGAGCGATATCTTTATCTCGGCGATGACTATTCGAAGCTTGTGCTGGACTGTCGGGCGGCGAAATTCTGTTCGCCATTACGAAAACGCGAAATCACTTTCAAAAGTCGACCTAGATTCACAAAATTCTCACGTACCGATGTCTTTGACGTATACCTATTTCAAAGTTGAATACACCTCCGGTTATGAGAAGTTCCCTGAAATTCATATGGGAGTTTTGGAATCGGTGCTCTACAATATACAGAGTTATTCACGACAAACGTACCAGCTGAAGTTGGACGCGAATGAACGATTTCGTTAATCGAGGCAGTGTGACCCCGTTAAAGAAATGAAAGAATGTGAAGTTCATGATGGGTGCTTTTCTTTTACCGACACACTTCGACACACTCGTGTTTCATTTATCGCTCTAAAGGACGCATGAAAATAGAAACATGGAAATGGAACAACGCGCAAGCGCTCTTCAGTCTTTGCATTAACCTCTCAAATTGCGAGATTTTATCCCTTAGCAGAGTTAACAACACATTGTGCAAGACGCAGAACCCTTTTAACACCAATTTTGTAATGAATAATCCAAAACTAAAAGACACCCAACCTTTGATGCCCTAGTGTGCATCTACACGGGGCTTACAAACAAAATCATCGCAATTTGAGAGGTTGTTCCATTTCCATGTTTCTATTTTCATGCGTCCTTTAGAGCGATAAATGAAACACGAGTGTGTCGATGTGTGTCGAAGTGTGTCGAAGCGTGTCGGTAAAAGAAAAGCACCCAGTGGCTGAACGTAAGTACTGGTTTTCCGCATTTTTCATCGAAATAAAGATATTTCCGACGACTACTGATTTCCTACTTCTTCTCCACTGTTGGCATCTTTCTGTTACACAGTTATGTATGTTACATTGTAAAA
>JARQST010000288.1:649691-692604 GCA_030142225.1 Pachycephus smyrnensis | reverse complement strand
CCATGTTTCTATTTTCATGCGTCCTTTAGAGCGATAAATGAAACACGAGTGTGTCGATGTGTGTCGAAGTGTGTCGATGTGTGTCGGTAAAAGAAAAGCACCCGATGTTAATAACGTTATGACGTTAACTTTAATCCTTCTTAATGATACTTCACTGCTCTGATTGACGTAATCACCTATTTGCGGCCAACTTTAGCTTGTGCGTTTGTCGTGAATAACCCTATAGACGCCATATTGTTCGAGATACAGTGAAGTTATCTGTGATAACCTGATAACTGTTTGCTGTTGATTCATTGAGTCATGTGATTTATCAATTCATTACGCAAAACCCGTATACATATTAGTAATAATATACTAGACGTATTTTGTAATTTGTTAAAGATGTGTATTTTTATCGATTCTGGTAGATGATAATGCAATCTTTTCGATCATATAAAAAAACTCATCGATACTATAAATTTTATTTTCTTCAACGCGTTCAATGATCTCACGAATCAAATTGAATGACTGTCAGATTTTGATTAAATGAAAAAACTTTGTCTATCGATCTAAGAACAAGCTCCGCTGTTGGGAAACAATCAAACAATCTCTTATCACACCCTAAAGAAAAGTAAAATCTGTTCTCGATTTTTGTCATCATAACGCATTAACGTATACTCAATTTCTCATCATTTCTCCCAGCAAATAAACCCACGCTATCTTTCTATGCCTGACGTTGATAACAGGGTCAGGAATTTCGCACTCCGTATGCCCACGCAAAAGGCAGCAAGCAAGCTCTTTCGCAAAAGTCCTGATAATCGCATATTGTAACCTGAAACCAGTCGCGTATTGGCTGACACACTATACGCATATATGAGATGCGAATGGCTTCGTAGAAGGCCGTATCAGCTCTCAGCTATGCTGTAAGCTTCCTCTTAAGTTGTACTGCCTCGATAATGAATCCCGTCACGGTCGCATATACATATGTATATATACGTGATCCGTCCGTGGAAATTCACTTTTATAGCCGTAACGTTATCGCGTATGCTTAAGCGTGAGAGCCAATCGCGATAATTGATGTACATAAACGTACAGAAAAAATGGAGCGATTGTGCTCGTCCAAAGGACACGCACGATTCTGTTTCTTCATCAGTACTGAATTACCGTTTAATGTCGAGAGAAGAAGAAAATTAGTTAAGACTCGTGCTTAATTATTTTTATATCCATTTTTCAATGTACGAGAAAGATCGACTGAAGGATTGAATCTTGTTAAATATTTTACGTGCAATCAGACCAATGGATTTCGTCCAGTTTGGATTTTGTAAATTTACGCAATTATCTGGGATACGTAATCAGTACGTGTATTGCGAATCCGTACGAGTTACATGCAATCGAGTAACATTTAGCTACACAGATGTTCTCGCTAATGGCCGCTTACATAATAACTAGATTACGTAGTCCTATAAGTTTTTGACATATATTAATCGAATGGTATATTTATTACATTTGTTTACGCTCCAAAAACTTATACAGTATCAAGCGCGCGGATACAGAATGTCGAAATTTTGAAAATGTATCATATTCTTCACTCTGTTGATCAGACATATATTGTTGAAGAATTTTAAATATGTCGGCTATAAGAATATATTTGATAGAAGTAATGCCGATTTCATCATACTCGTTCGGCTTTCAAGATATTTTCATTTCAACTATGCTAGCCCGAAGGCAGAATTCGCATGTACATATGTATGACATGTATTTACGCGTTTGTTTATTTGCATTACCCACGATCGAGTATTTTTCACCTACATAACAATAATAAACTCGCACCTCACGGTTTGATTAGCTCCGACTCTGGCCTTTTTGGCCAGTCACTTAACTCTCCCGCCGTTGAGTCCATTACCAAGTCAGAACCGGGCGAACGATTATTATATTTCATAATATTTGAAATTCAAATGAAGCCTCCAACGGTCATTGCCAACGTAAACTCGCAAAAATTCAAGTTGTACGTCTGTTTTAGCCAGTTAAACCGGTTGAGCGAAATGTTGTATTTGCTCTATTCATTATATTAAAACTTCAATGTTATCGTCAACAACGATACAATGAAAACAGTGTTTATCGAGACGTATTTATCAATCTGAAAAAAATGTTACCATGTTTTTCATTCTCGTATGACTGTCACGATATGAATATCTATATATATACATACATTTTTTTTTCAAACGATCATTTTGTTTATGTTTCAGGCATGTACACTATGCGCATGCTGGATAATAGCAGCAATAATGCCTCCGGACCAACTGGTGCTGCAGCTCTTCCCGGAGTGCAATCGGCAGCTGGGGCTGCACCTAGTGCAACCGGCGTTACCACTCTTCCTGGGGTAACTGACGAGAGGATGGACGCCTCCAGTGATAGCGCTGTTAGCAGCATGGGTAGTGAACGTGTTCCTTCTTTGTCTGACGGAGAATGGATGGAAACTGGTTCAAACTCAAGTCATACCCAAGCCGATTCTCATTACTCGATGGACTATGCTAGGTAGACACACTTGTAATTGAGGAATCAATGTATAAAAATGAATACAGTGTTTGAGATTTATTAATGATTTGTTATTGCCGTTTTAGCAAGTATCGTATGCCATACGATTGCAGCTACACAGTTTCCGGAAGGAGCGCAGGTTCTCCGAGGTGTCAGACTGAACGTCCTATGCCGCCGGTAGCACAAAAGAAACATCAGATGTTTGCCAAGAGATACTTCCAAGAACAAGGAACCGGTTGGTATATCCTTGATAATATAACGAAATTTTTCACTTTGAAGAATTCATGGAATGCCAATTGTCTGTTGGATCTATGGGATATTTATTGACTAATTAAATTCTGTATCAGGCTCACCTCTCGGCGCTAGTCCACATCCTACAACACCAATCAAATACGAATATGATACGCAGACGGTCGGTGCTGGTGCACCAGGAAATGCATATTCTGGTCCCATCGAAGGCGCAGCTGGTCCTCAGCCTGAAATGAAGTTCAGCTGTAGCGTAGACTTCACTCGTCATCAATCTGGTAAGAATCTTCATCTGTGAATTGATATATTTTTTCGATTTTTATGCAACATAATAATTTATTTATTATCATTATTTAAGGACGTTCTGCCATCGAGCACGTTCACCACAATCATACTTATCACCTTCCTGCGGAGAATTCTGGATCATTACAGCGTTCATTAACACGTGACAAGAAAGGTACTAATTATATTCTTATTTGCGCACTTTGACGTCTTGCCTCAATCTAAGTGCTACGTAATCAAGTGTTACTACAGTGTATAGAAAATAATGTTTGTCTCTTACCCGTGATTGCAGTTCGCAAAAGCGAAGGGGAAGAACACTTAACCAGAGATGAAAAGCGCGCCAGGGCGTTGAACGTACCCATCCCCGTGAATGAAATTATTAACCTCCCCATGGATGAGTTCAATGAGCGTCTGAGCAAGTACGATTTGAGCGAAACTCAGTTGTCGTTAATCCGCGACATCAGAAGACGCGGCAAGAACAAGGTCGCAGCTCAGAATTGCCGTAAGCGCAAGCTGGATCAGATCATTAGTTTAGCTGATCAAGTTAAGGAGATGCGTGATCGTAAAATGAGACTCATCCGGGAGCGAGACTTCATGCTCCTAGAAAGACAACGCGTCAAGGACAAATTCAGCCAGCTCTACCGTCACGTTTTCCAGGTCAGTAAAATCACAGAAACCATTAATTTTCATGAACAGACGTAAGAAGAGAATGGATGATACATTCCTTTAAAACGTAAAAGTACATGCAGCCATTTAATAATTGGCCATTTTGGATTTTCAGTCTTTAAGAGATCCCGATGGTAATCAGTACCATCCGTACGAGTATAGTCTCCAACAGTCGGCCGACGGAAATGTCCTTCTTGTACCGAGGAACCAAACGAATCCACATCATCCTCGTCCTTCGTCCATGGAGCCGAAGACGAAGCCTGATCCTGAGCAAAAGGAATGAAGGAAATTATGAAAATTGAGCGGCCATCTGGACGCCCAAAGTGATTGGTAATCAGGAGACTTACTGTCCCAGTACAGTATCTCTATCCCGCGGTGAGAAAGCAACGCTACACGCAGGATACCCTATATATTTTATAAATATTAACGAATGATAATTGTCGAATAAAGTGCATTATTTTCCCTTTTTGTCCTCGCGTAACATCCAACGTAAACAACGAATATATAATATGAGATCGCAGCGCTGCGTTCGGATGCAAATCGAAGACTGGATGAATCTGGGCGTTCGATTGTAAGGATGTTATTAGCGGGCCTTTTTGGGAGGAAGAGTGGATAATCGGTATGTCTACGTTAAAGTAAAGGATATTTCGGAAGTATAATTATTTTATAATGTACTGTGTACTCGCGGGTGACGCCACAAACATGCAAGTAGCTTGCTGAACAATACGCCGCAAAGAATGTCGCGACTTTTTTTTTAATTCACAAAAAACCAAGGCAACTGCCGTCCTTTCAATTCTGCTTATGTTTTCGCGAAGGAAATAACAAGAGAACGCGATTGTAAAGCATAAAGTTCATTAAACTGGAACTACCTCCAATCGTGCGATTCTTACATAAACAGACAGATAAAAGAAAGATAAAAATGAAAATTGAAAAAGTCCCCATAATTCCCCATAGTTAGGAAAAGTGAAGCGCGACCACAATACATATATCTCACGGGATATAATCGTGTTACATAATGTTTCATAATAATTATCACGGATAATAGTAGAAACAATAATATAAAGGGAAGCGTGAACACAACGTAATAACGTACTTGTTATTGTTTTATACGAAGGAAAATGAATAAATGTGAATTGTTTTACCGAATGCCAATGCGAGAATCGTGGGGTCACCACTAATTGATACCATCCTCAGCTTTTCCTCATCATCCAATCTACTTTTCCTCCTACGTAATGCCACGATATAGCCGATATACGTTCTTCTTTCATACAATTGCAGAAGAGACACATGCGTTAGCACGAATCGTGTGTTACACCTCGGATCAAAAAGATTTCAATAATTGCAAACAAGCGAAGCAAACTCCTCAATGTTCTTATGCAATTCTCTATTATCTATGAACAGTGTATGTATGTATAAAAATATATAAACACTGTTCATAAACATTAAAAAAAAGGTAAATTGCATCAGAATATTATAAAATTTTCATAACGCACTGTACAGCTTGCCAATATAATATAATTATATGTACATGATACGCGCAAGGTAACTGGTTTAATAATCAGTGATATCTCCATTTCGATAACGAGATTCCTCCTAATTACAATAATTCCTTCACACGCCGTCTAATTAATTGCATTAAACGTTGGAAGTTTTGAGTGCATGCACATATGGCTAGTATACGTATCCTGACGCAGAACGTGCATTTAACTTGAAGTGACAGTGATGATGGACGTTATGGTTGTTTGATAAAAGGCAAATGCTAGTGGATTGTCTGCAACAAAGGCAATATTATACACGAGGCGAATAGTGTTAAAAAATGATTTTTTTTACGTTATAAATTCGGAATCCGTTTGGCGCTTCTTTTGGTTCTGTTCATACTGAAGCACTAATGATAATAATAGTGTACCATACAACGACGCAAATATGTGAATATATTTACCGCGACGCTCTACGCTGCTGTAACATTAGTGAAACAAGAAAATGAAGCTTATCGGTCGCGATACGAACAAACTTAATGATAAATAAACATATTTTTATAATGTAACAGACGAGAAACGTTCAGGTATTTCACATTTGCCTTTTTATGTATATATCGATGTAGTTAGTATAATTTTCTATAAATATTATACATAAAAGTATATATATAGATAAAAATAAATAAACAAATAGAGGCGCGTATACGTTTGCATATACGCGAGGGTTGCGTGTCTGCAAATGTATATTTGCATATATAAGTATAAATGCTAAATATATATATATATATTATAATGTAAAGAACACACATTGCGGTTTGTATCGAGAATTAATAATCAGCTGTTTGCTAAGGTTTACATACAATGATTGTATTCATACTACTGGGTGTAGGGTGGCTTTTGCGTACCGTACCTGACGAGCGGAGATCCGATTGTTTAAAAAGCAAATATTAACGAAGCTATTTGCACACAGGGAACAATCAGTTTTACGCCACGAAGGCACTCGTCCGTTTTCAACAATTTATTCATTATTATTCATGCATCGCACTTTGCCAATGATTAACGCCGATCTCCACCCGTCATTCAATTTCTATATTGTATAAATAATGCTGAAATAAACCTCCGGGAAATGAAAAATGTGACATTCTGGGTGAATGCATAATAATAGGTAAGAAGACCTCTCCTCGTTCGGTTGCAGCAGGAGTATTTTGTACCTAAATTTGTAAGTCTTTTTTCGATTTTCCTTAAATACGAGGAATTGACGCGCGTCCGCTTAAGAAAGAATAATGAGCGTGGGACAGGGAAAAAAATGAAAAAAAATAAGAAAGAAGGAAACTGCCTCGCCTGTCGTAGAAAACTAGCGTTACGTTAAATAAGATATAAATTATAATGTTGGACCCAACCTAAGTGATTGCGATTACTCATAAACGATAATAACCCTATGGCTAATTGAATAATAAAATGCGAAGCTGTACGCTACACCTGATTGGTGATTACGTAATATGTTTTTCACTTCACTTGTCCTTGTATCCCGTAAGTTATTTCTATTTTACGATATGATCTTTGTCTCTAATAATAATTCCGATAATCGCTCGGAGAGTAATCCGGTGGATGATCTTTGCTGAAGAACAATACAAAGGTCGATGATGTAAATTGAGTACGCAGAGGACGTAATATACTTTGTATAGGCGTGAGAAATAGTTTTATTAGTCAGTTTGAGTATTGGGTATATTTTTACATTACATTAATGGTTATTGGTGGTGTGGTGGCTGTAAATTCATTTGCTTGTTGAAAATTTCGGTTTTGCTAATCCTTTTTTATGGTACCGCATTTCCCGGTTTTGCAGCTGCCAAAACCGCCATGTCTGATTTTCGGTTTGTATTTCAATTTAGAATCGCAGCCTTCGTAGGGTTTTTTGCAATTTGTAGGTCGCTTTGGTCGAACTTTGTTGCAGTTTGGAATATTCTTATTGCATTTTGAAGACAACCACCGTCCGTAAGGCGTACCTTTGCCTAAGATGTATTTATGGAGATCTTGAAGAAGCTGTAATTAAGGCGAATTTGAAAATACTTTTCGTCAATTAAGCACATGATAATGATTTACTTGAAGATGACTGCGCAGTGCCCTCATTTATAGCAAGTTCGTTTAATTCGGACGTATAAAATAAGATTTTTTTGATTATCAAAAGTCTGTTTCAATAGCTGTGAAGTTTGTCATTTTCTTCGATATCACGAAGTTCAATTTCATATATTCTTTTCTATTTTTCATGATGCCGATTGGTTGGCGAAAACTGGATTGAATCTGCCGGTTTGCGAGTCAAAGTATATTCGTAAAGGTGAATTCAAACCAAACTCGTTGACAACGATAGCAAGCAGTGACCAATGGCATGACGTATGGTGGTGCCAAAGGCATTGGCTCTTCGCCTATCGCATTTTGCTGAACGCTCTCTTGGTGATTATTTGAACTATTCGAAACCACTACTGAAAAGTAACTGAGGCATAGGAACGTTTACTTTCGCTTATATTCTTAGGAGCAATTTTGAGTTTGCTGTAAAGTTGTATTAAGTTACATAGGATACCAGTTTTTCCTGTGAGGCAACCTCATTAGAAAACATGAGCAAAGCACATCCGCCAGAACTAAAGAAGTGAGTATACGTAATTTTATTGCGATTTACAATTCACCGGGCATTTGGAGGTTATGTTATTGGTTTATGCTCGTAAAGCTTCACTTGATATAATATTTACTATTTTACTATATTTTTCAGGTACATGGACAAACGGTTGTCACGTAAGTTGATATTGATGTTTATTTATTGTCAATACATCAATTTGGTATAATTCTTATTAGAGGATATATTTTTATGTACAGTGAAGCTGAATGGTGGCAGACACGTTACTGGTATCTTACGAGGATTTGATCCTTTCATGAATATGGTTATCGACGAAAGTATTGAGGAGTGCAAGAATGGTGTAAAGAACAACATTGGTATGGTGGTAAGTTTCTATGCAAAAATAATATATTAGTATTATTGAGGTATCTTCAATAATAATTGGAACATTTTCATTATTAGGTGATCCGTGGGAACAGTGTGATAATGTTAGAAGCATTGGATCGGATATGAATCTTTCCATTTACCAACCACTTATTTTATAAAATACCTGTAATTTAAGAGACACGAATAAATACAATTTACTAAAAGGTGTGAATGTAACATTTATTAGTTATGTATTATACAAATTGTGATATTGTGTTATGCGAACATAAGTAGGATTCCGTACATCAGTTGTAAACAACTATCGACAAAGAATATCCAACACTGATAAATAGTATTAAATCATTATTGAATACTACTACAATGTGACTGTAGCTTTTTACATAATTTTACTATGATAAATAATTAAGCAGTAATATTACAGTGCTGCTAAACGAAAATTATAAATGAACTTAAAACGCAAATGTCATTTTTCTCTTATACAAAGAGTACAGGTTATACAAAACAACATTCGTTGTTCAGCATTATACTGCATATTTCATTATGTAGACACCCCAAACTACAGATACGCTTCGACACAAAAGCTTATTGTTACAATATAATGTGTCATAATTTAGAGCTTAACCATCTTTTTACATGTTTCACTCTATCAGTGTCATTAGATTTTGAATGCAGTATGAGGTATCTATCTTACTGTATTTAGTACGATAAACTGTTCATATGGTAATTATAGTAATCACAAGCATATAGTAAAACAAATTATATGAGTCACTACTTCGAAGGACACATCAATGTCACGATGCATCTGTTATGTTGCAAAACACACTATCGCGAGTCGTATCCCTACATTTATCTGTCTTCCAATATAACTTATAAGCCACTTAGCGTTCTACTTGCATAGAAATCACATATTCCGTATAAAACAAGATCTAAACATAATACAGTGTTTGCAATGCCCTTTTGTATATCGGTACAGGAAGTTTCTGAGACTTGTACCGTTTTCATACAACACATCTCGGTGTTACATTTTAATATATAGTAATTATTTCGGTACAATATTATTGTAAAGTGTTAACCGATTTTGCCAGTAAAATTACAATAGTGTAACGAATATGTTAACATTTCTGTACGTTATGGATGGTTTATCACACACATCATAACATAAGGTAAAAATTCTTTAAGGATTTGTATATGTTTATCTTAATCTTCAAATAAAAATGCTAGAAATCGCTCAAATCTCTCAAGTAATATCGGACATAGATAAGAGTACACGTTTCTTCGACAAAGAGCTTCCAGGCAAAAAAGGTGTTTCAATATTTCTAGGAATCGTCGAGAAAATATTTATTAAACTCTTTGATATGATTTTATCAACATTCTTGTATTTTCTACTATCCAATATTGTAATTCAATAACGAATGTGCTGAAATCATGGCGACGTTTGATATAACATCTTGTTTAATACACGAATCATGAAACCGCAGTAATTTCTCACATAGTAATAGAAATAATTTTCAAGCCGATTGTTATATCACAAAAAATACTTGTGTCTATGTAACAATGAACGTATCTGTATTTACTTTCTTTTTCTACCTGTGCTGTAATCGTTGCTGAACAGTATTAAAACAAAAGATATACAAACTTTGTCTGCATACAAATGTTTGTTTTCATAACTGCCAATGCTAAAATAAAACAATGCCCACAATTTATAATTTTCATTGACGCATACATCATGATGGATTAATTGAAGTGAGTGAAAGAAAAAATTTTATTAACGTGCATCTAACGCCGATCATTATCATCTTGAACACATGAATACGTATTGATACAATAAAAAACACTTGTATTTTGTATGACAATAGCGAAACAATAATCGGATTTCAAGATTGTCTGTTCAATTACGCAGAAATAGAGAGCCTCTCTTAAAAAAAAATTGCACTTAAAACTGGCTTATCAAGGAAACAAAATACAGTATATTAAGCGAGAAAGTTGAGATTCTAGTGTTTTTGGTTTCGTTGTCGAAAAACACGAGCGTCAGAGGATTACGCTAATATTATCTTAAGTTGAGACTTAAAAGGACATTGACTGCATTATATACGTTTATTAATAAGAAACAATTGCAATGCTGTACAACGAAATAATAACGCGATATACGGGAGTGACGTATTTGTCACATGAAAATATGTTCTAGTATCATTCGGTATCACTTTCGTTAATAACGATAAAATATAGTCTACCTATACCTATGACGCTGGTGATCTTCACTTTCGTATGAAACTTAACGTGAAAGAAGAGAAAGAAAAAAGTATGCAGAATCGTGAGGAACATCAGAAATTCAGAAGGCACACCACGTTTATCAGTATTCCTTATTAATAAGGAACGTCACCTAATTTTGAATTGTATACATACATACACATAACATACATATATATGTGTGTATATGTACTATATACATACATTTTCTACAAAGGAGAAAAAAATCGTTATCTTTACAATACAAACTTAAGCCTCGTCATTCTAGTAATCGAAAAAGCGCGTTATCATGTTTTACTATGTATTTTACGTACTATATGACAACAGGGCAAGATACAGTGACTACTTAATCGCATATATATATATTTTTTGAATATTATAGTATTATAATGTATTAACACCTCCTGTAAACGTTACATTTTTTTTGCGGCACTGCCCACTGATCAATTTTCGAACTATACTTTGTAATTGATCACATATTCGAAAATGATGTTATTGACTAGCACCAGAGGTATGTACGAATAGGTTTCAATTTTAAATCCAAAAAAGTCTCTTTGGGCATAAGGATCGCATCGCTGTACATTGCCTTGATGCCACCGTATACTGTAAGATGCACTTAAATTCACACATGACTCCGTAATATTCTGCCGTTTAAAAAATAGACGATTTTTTCCCGTTCTTTAAATCATACATCCGACACAATGTATTTCACATAGTAGTGAATAAAAATTTTCAAATTGTCAAGTCGCTCACTTGCGCCTCGCAACAATTCAATCTCAATAACCTCGGTTTAACGTTTCGAAAACAAAAAACTTTAACATTAAAATTTGGTATCATACTCAAACCTATATTCATTAGTCCTCTACCAATCAGCCTTCGGTATACGATAAGTGACTGTCGGTAGGAAAATATGTATTTACATCAAAACGTTTGTTTTTAACGAAACATGGACCGTATAAAATAGTTTAGAAACGGAATACAGTGTACATCATTGTAAAGCGTTCGTGTTTACCATTCAAAAAATATATACGTTAGAATTCTATTAATTCTTAAAAGAAAAAGAGACTTAAAACGAAACGTGACGCGGCAGATCCTAATAAAAAAAAGAAATGTGTATAGCGATAATAATAGGCAAAAAAACTTAAAAATTGGACAGTACGTAAAAGATGATAGTTTCAGCTGAAACATCTATAAAAATCTATCATTGTGTAACTCTTCTATACAAAATATAATTTCACATCGACCGCTTGCTCAATTGGTCAATTATGATATCGTGAGCCGTTTTGGCATTGTATCGCAAGTCAAACTTATTGGTGAACCTTTTTTTCGCATTTTGTGCACATATGCATATTCTTGTGCGCCTCATATATATATATATATATATATATATATATAGCGCTTTAAAGTTTCGTTTTAACTTCAATACAAAAGCGCCATTTGGATATAAAAAAAATGCCGCAGGATATTCATAATAATGCTGTCTATGTTCGAACTGAGGACGACACCTTTTTCATACATGTTACCGTCATCGTATTTGCATAAGTTCACGGTTGTACGCGCGAAATCTTTTCGTTTGAGAAGACGCCATCGCAGATTGTCCATCGAAACGGTATTTCTTTTTGGACGTGTTCCATGTCACCTTCACACATATAAGCGCACGTGTCCAACTTTTATTGTGACGTAGCCAAGCACCATAAGACCGGGAAGTGTTGCAAGCGACATCACTTTCGCAGAGGATCTTACTTCATCGCACTGCGACGAATTTTTATAATGCCAATTGAAGATTCTCCATATTCTCTTCTTTTTGAGATTGTGTGCAGAATGTCCAAGAGGATGCAGATTAGGTATATTAATTTAATAGAGGTAAACACGTCCCTTTTTCTCGATGTGTGCTTTGAATATTGGACGTTTGCAATTACTCCTCTGTGAGATCATACTATGTGTCTGTCGTCGCCTTGATCGAAGGGCATGCTAAAAAAAGATAAAATAACGATTAAAAAGTATTTTTTAAGATTTTTAATTGAATCTTATAGGAATGATTACCGAAGCGATAATTTTATACACTAAATTGAACTGAATCTGTCTCGGTACTCACGCGACGTCGTCGCCTTGATCTTCTCACAAGGATGCTTGTTGCGTTCACCGAGTGTATGAAACTTCTTCCCGCAATCCAAGCACTCTGTGACCTTCTTGGGTTTGTCGGCCAGATGCGCTTTCAATAAATTTGCATTCACAAAGTGTTTTTCGCACACGTTACATTGTACCCCAGAGTTACCACGTCGTGTGCTTCTTCTTCTCGGTACGATTTCCGTTGGTGACTTCTTTGCCTTGCCATTTTGCTTTGCATCTTCTTTCTTCTTCGTCAGGCCATTAGACTTCTTTGCCACTGGTGCAGGACTCTTTTGCACTGCAGGTGCAATCTCCGCCTTAGGTTTCTCTTCTACTCTATCTTCCAACTTCTTCTCGCTAGACTCCACCTCCATAGATTCTGACGAATTTTCTTTACTCTGTTCTTCCATGTCTTCAGGAGTCTTACCGTTTAGGTAATCGTCATCGTTTACCTCTTTCTCGGCTTCTTCTTCCGTCACGTCGTGCATCGTCATTAAGTGCTCCTTTAATTCTGTCTTCTTGAACTGTTCATTGCAGTGAGAACAATCAGCAAAGCCGTGTACCTTTCGTTGATGAATTTTCAAGTCACCCCTCACTCTGTAGCAATTCTCACAGTCGTTGCACTTGAATGGTTTTTCACCAGTGTGACTTCTCATATGCACCTCGAGTGCCGAGTAGCAAAGGGACACGTGTCCACATATGCCACAAGTTTGTTCGCCCTCTTTGCTCTTGTGATCGTTAAGCAAGTGCTTTTTCATGTCGTATCGATTTGTGAATTGTTGATTGCAAGTCTTGCAACTGAAAGGTGTCTCGCCTTTGTGTTTAGCCAGATGCATTTTGAAATACCAGTCCGTACTAAAGCGTTTTGGGCAGTAAGTGCATACAAATGACTTTCCGTTTTTGTCATCGGATCTTCTTCGCTGATGTACACTGGCGAAAATTAAAGGTACTGCCTTTGGTGTTGTTGTCGTTGTTGTTGTTGACGCTGTTGTTGTTGCATTACTAGACTGATCTTTATCAGATTTCACTTTGATACTGATGTCAGGTACTATTGGCACTGCTGTTGGCTGTACACTTTGTGATTTTATTAGTGTAGGTGGTTTTAATGTATTATCCGCCATTATACAGAACTTAGGAATGCCTTGAGTCTGATGAAGTAAGGATGGTGGCGATTTTAAATTGGTTATCGGCACTACTCGAATTGGAGTGAAAAATGGTTTAGGTTGAATTGTTGACGAGCCCACAATTTGCGCCTGAGAAACCAACCAGTCATTTATTGTAACTGGCTGTACAATATTGCCTTGAGTTACACCAGCCAGTTTGATGTACTGATTTGATGACATGGAACCTGACGGCGGTGGACTTATTAGAGTATTATTAAGAAAATCTTGCAGCTTTGATTGCTTAGCAGCCGGTCCGTTAATCAAATCGGTATTAGTCCTTTTGCCAAGCAGTATACTCTGATGAGGAAATACAATTGGTATGCTTGGTAATAATTTCCCAAAAACATCTTTAACGTTGGAGTATTGCTGATTCGCCTGTGAATTCGGTATGGACGTTATGGTGATGATCGGTGGTTGAGGTGGTACTGATTTTGGAATAACAATTAACTCTTCGTTTTTCTTTAGAGCTTCCATTACTCGATTATATTCTGTATCCGGATCTACGTATTCGTTCCTCTTTGTACGTGCTGCTTCCATCATTTGCAACTCTCTCTCACGCATTCTCTCTTTTAGGATCTGTGCCCCATCCGTCTCATTATGTCTATATTCTTCTTTCCTGTTACACTTTTTGTGACGTACAAAGGCTTTCCGTGTCTTCATTTTAATACCACAAATATCACATGTCTGCAAAGTATCACAGCGATACAATTTTATGAGTGCTCTTCGACAACGATTATGATCAATGCTCAAGGTATCGCAGCGTGCATTTTTACAGTGCTTGGATACTGGTGCATTAATTTCATGGGGTTCGATATTAACAGCAAGCATTGGAGACACTCCATTATGATCGACATACTGTTGCACAGCTACATCACAGACTATATTTTCACATGGTTCATAATGGCCACACTTTTTTCTCTCACGCTTTATTGGCAGCAATGTAATTTCTGACTTTCCATCCTTCTTAGATGGAAGATGTGTACCTTCTTCTTTGTTCTCTCCTGGTACATACCTCACAGGTAGTATAGATATTTCTGGCTGATTCTTTCCATGTAGATCCTGCCTAGTACCATTTTTTTTATTTACAAAAATACTTTTGTTTAATACTGTGCTCGAACTTGCAGGGGCACCTATAGGAATGGTCTCGATGACAATGTTCGGTTGGTTGAAAAGACGTTTTACCGGATCTGATTGTAAAATCTGTAAAAGGAAAAAGAAATAATAAAAAAACATCCTAAAATATACATCTAGGATTATAAGTACCACATATACCAGTAAGAAAAATTAAAAAAACAAATGTAAGATATAGATTTACCTCTGAAAGCGAGGTCTTTGTCGGTTCCTTTGGACATAACTTGGTGCTGCTTATTGGTATAAGTTTGGGTAACGGTGCATAGGCCATTTTCAGCGTGAGATAACATAAAATCGAAAAACGAGCACGGTATTACGCGAAACTCAGACAATAGCAGTGTCCTATTTGTAAACAATCAATTTATTGACAATAGCTGGACAGTAAGAGCGGGCAACCCAAGAAATTTGTATAGCTCCAGATAAAGAAGCACGAAACTAATCAAAAGCTACTGCCAATAGTAAAAGTGAGTTCTCTATCGTCCACAGAATACGTAGAAATCTTAAAAGCGCAATGTTAAACAAATCGCCACAATTATCGTAGAGTGGTATTTAACACAACACAAGGTCCTTTGCGTTACTATAGGTTAGTCCGATTTTTGCACAATGATTTCGAGCCGCGTAACGGCGGGCCGGCCAACCATTCTCTCGTCTCCTAGCAATACGAACGAACGTTGATTTCGGTTGCTTTTGAAGTAACGTAGATTTTATGTTAGAACCACAGTGACGGCCATGTTTTTCGGTTTAAAAAAAGTCGTCACGTTCGTTTCTCACTCTCGAAAAATATACGTTCCCGCGTTCTTTCGGGAGCGCTTCTGGCTGGCACGCGATTCTCTACCGTGTGAACCGATGAGCGCGCAACTTGTCGACGCTCTTTTGCGAATTCGATTTTTTTCTCAAGGCGGCCTTTATCGCTTGTCTCAACTGTCCCAAGTTCGCGGGCCCACTGGAGTCTCTACGGTCTACATCGTTCTCGAGAGAAAAAATAAAAGACTTCATAAAAGGACCCGAGAAACGTGGCTATCGACGACAGTCTCGTAGAGACGAGGTCACCAGTCGTCCGTTAACGAATTTTATGCACAGGAATGAATTTTTCACGTCGTCGTCGTGGTACGTATATATTTCACTCAGTACACTTATTTGCCAACGCGATCATGCTCATTTGGCGCATGCGTCAATTCATTTAATTCCTTTTCTTTTTCATTCTTACCTACCCGTTTCGAATTGCGAAATTACTCAGTGAGGTACGTCTTGTTCCGGCTTTCGTTGTAGAGTTTGCAAAACATAAATTGAGCATTATAAACAATTGCTTTTAATATTAAATGAGCGTACGCGCGGTGTCAAATTCAAAATTCGTAAACGTTATGCCTTATATAACAATATCAAATATTTTCTGTAACCATTCTTTGTAAAGTATATATATAATTACACTCTTTATTACTGCAGTGGATATTTTTAGTTCGAATTAGTGCACACGGCAATTGTATTTCGTATTCATGAGCTCATACCGCGAGTAGTAATTAAGAACTATTAGCTTCAGTCTTGGCTGATGGCAAAATGTGCAATGGTGCAGAACGGAAACCATACCAAATGAAAGAAACCGTGATCTCGTCGATGCTGCATATTCAATGTTTCTGACAGTTAATCAAAAATTACATTATTTGTTCTTTATGTATTCAGATGGATAACAGTTATAAGAATAAGACAACCATTCTTGACATACGATTGCATTAATTCGACATGTTTAACATTAATCAATAATAATCAGTCTCAAAAGAGTAATGGGGACAATTTTGTGATTGCATTGGATCCGAATACCGGGAACGGGATCTACGGATAATTTGATTTCCGCTTAACTGTTTTATTCTCGTGGACTTCTGTTCAACCACCAGCAAGAGATCGACAGAAAAAAATAAAACTGTATCTTCCTAAAAGCTGGGTTTAGTCCCGAATGTCGAAGGTAAGGCTCAACGAAGACATACACAAGGTGCTAGAAATGTAAAGATACTCACCTATATAACTGACTTAGAAAAATAACAAGAGACCAAACATATATATTTAAGAGTCAATTAATACTTTAAGGGAGATCCATCAAGTCATTTGAATATGGCGTTTTATTCGCCTCTCAAGATACTAGGAATAAAGAATTTATTTTATTATAACTATGCCATAGGAAATGTACACGTTATAATAAAGTCGTCGTTTATCTAGTTATCTGTAGCGTATATCCCAGCGATACTGTGTGTCTGTTTACGGGTTCACACAAAAGAAATGGTGAACGAACATATATAGATCTTTGGTATCGAGAGCGCAATATACATTTCAAAGGTATCGACGACCAGATGAATTATGAAACATCATAGTTCATAGGTCAAGGGGCATCTATCGCGTTTATTACTATAGAACCAAAATCTAAAAAACACATCTATAGACTGACGACATCTTTGATTCCCTCTCATCTGCACAAATGAATTTCTTAATTTAATTTTTGACTATAAAACATTTAGAGAAATAAGTAGCATCAGTGGGTTACGAGTCGTCAGTCAAGAATGCATAAGTTTAGATCAGGTTGACTGCTTTTATAAAATAACAGGCGATTTTGTGATTGTCATTTTAATTAAGCAGTACATAGTATTATATGTACGATATCTTATGTGAAGAAATTAACCAGTAACAATCAACTGTATTGCGTAGTAACTTAATGTAGAGAAAAAGCTTTATTGAACCATGAATCAAAAAAAATATTGCGAAATTAAATGCGTTCAAACGATTACACGGTAAGTAGGAACTATATAGCGCGATGCTTTTATTCATAAAGGATTTCTTTCAATTATCTTGGACGTACAATGCTTCGATAATAACAGAGCGAGTCGTAACGAACTCGTCCTCATTATTGGAAAAATAAATGCACCCCTGTGGTCATTACTGTCATTAGAGCTGTCTCGGCATTGTTCAATAAAACCTTTTTTTTTCGTCAATCAGATTTCATCGATATTACAAGTAACGGATATATAATTAAATACAGTTTTACGTGCTAGTTGCTGAAGCCGGACACGCACCTGACGAGGATATTTATTAAATTATAACTTAACTTACGAGCACAAAGGTACATTGTACAAAATCTCGCTTATCTCTATATGCTTCGTATAAACATATTTACATGGATCAGTCAAAATAAATATCTCGAGTCTTCGCAAAAACCGATAAGCAGTACCGCCGATTTAAATATAAATGTTCGAACCGCGTTGATAAAATCTACATGCCGTTTTTTAACTGAAAAATCAAGTAGCAAAATTCTAGCAGTGAAATCTGTGAAATTAATACGTTACAGATATTGATATATTGGATTATAAAAAAATAGTAAAAAACCTAGTGATCAAAATGGCGACCTCGCGAAAATTAACGTTTGTCAATTATTTCTTAAATTCACGTCTGCGATGTCGCAATTCAATAATGTTATTAAGGTGGTGAATAAAACAATAATAACCATAATAATAATAATAATAATTCAGGGAGGATTAGGATATCCATTATTGTTTCCACAATCAATCTTCAAAATAGACAATCATCTTATCGATCTAAGCATCGAATTTATAGATATGGCATTCTCGTTTAAAGATAAATAGATTTTTTTTGATTTTGTCGTATTATTCGACGTACTTCGTTGCCTTTGAAAATAATTCTCATTTGCAACACGTCTGTACCCAGTCCGACATATAAAATGACAGATTTGGTCACGATCCATATATCGTTCTATACAATAGCGCGAAGTGTATTATTTACTTACTCTTCTTCATATTTATTCTTTACTTATATCACAGAGTTGAATAATTTCTTACAAGATTCGTTCCATACATAGTAGATCAAGCTTTTGAAAATAATTCCTAGAGATCCTGCTGTTATTGTTGCATTTGAAGATAATTATTTTAAACGCATAAAAATCTCGTAGTAGTAACGGCAGTTATTGGTTTTACATGGACACGAACATAGCGGTAGCTCTTTTTCCTTTTTAGTCAATATTAAAATTTATACAATTCTCTTATTTACACAGCTTGCCAACCTCACTCTAACCCATCTCCCGAAGGACTAATAGAAGTGATCCCTTTCATCCTACCCTCACAGACTTTCCTCCACTCCGTTATACTTGGTTTAAAAAAAGAAAACCAATTAAAATAATGTCAATGCTAACGTTTATATCTAGCAACGGTGAAGCTCCTTTCTTAATTTCTGTCCTAGTTCATCCTTCTTCGTCACTTGGATAGAAAAAAGTATGTACTTCAGAAACCTAGCCGTGACGCGCGACAAAAAATTTAATAATTTTATGATCGATCAGATTTTCACGAAACGTTGAGTGGAGAAAATATGCTGATTGTATCGAATTTTCAGGGATACTTTTTCGCACTTACGCTACGTGCTACTTCCGTTGTTTTGACTACAGGGGTCTTTTTAGCAATATTCGCCATTGTTCTTGTAGGATTCGAGCTTTTATTGACTTCAAACTTTTGCTGAAGGGACGCAACGTTAGATTTGCTGCTAGCTGCTTTCTGCACTGGATTCACTTTAGACGTGATTTCCGTGCCTTTGACTTCCGTTGTCTTCTGAGGCAATTTCGATGGCTGCACGGACTTTGAACTGTTCGTATCCTTGGTGGTCATTGATAAGGATTTAACCATGTTCACGTTAGTGGTTGGGGATTTTTTCTTCTCGGCAAAACTAGCTGCTTTCGTTGCCACGTTTGCTGGCTTAGGGGGTGTCGAAGGTATCTTCATGTTCCTGGGTAACGTCGGTGTCTTCTGACCACTTTTCAAACCACCGGAAATCTTCGCATTACTTCCTAAGACATCCGGTGACTTTGTACTGTTCTGACTGGAGTTCGAACAACTCGACACAAGATCAGGACTGTTCGAACTGTTTAGTTTTCCTAAACTACCCCTGGGACTACAAGGCACACCTTTCAGGGACATCGTACTCAGATTTGTATTAGAGCCCTGCTTATCTAAATTACCATTAGATTTATTCAGGTTGCTGTTAGATTTGTTCAGTGTTGGTCCTTGCCTGCCTGATTTCAGGCTCGTATCGGAACCTTGTCTAACAGCCTTTAAGCTTGTATCGGACCCTTGTCTATTGGATTTCAAATTGCTATCTGTATTTTGTTTAGTTGATCTCAATGAAGTGTCTGAACCTTGTCTAGTAGATTTTAGATTTGTATCAGGACCCTGTTGTTTAGTTGTCAAACCTTTTGTAATATTGGGAGGTGTTTTCGTTCTATTTAACGGTGGTTTAGCTGGCGCTTTACTTTCCTCCTTTTTCTCTATCTTGCTGGACCTATCGATTGCAATACTTGATCTGTTTGAAGCAGAAGAGAATGGTTTACAAGAGTCTGTACTGTCTACAGGCTTCATTCCTAATTCTTTGGACATGTCATCATTGATATTAGGATTGTTTGAATTTAATGACAATAATTTACTCTTATCCACGGGATTCAGGTTATTTTTTAACGCAGAAAGGGGCTTCTTCTCAGGCTCCTGCTTCTTCTCTGGTTTTGGTACGTTTAGAGCGGATGGATTGAGATATCCGGAACTGGTGGTTGAACTTGCTGAGTTAAACTTACCGGATGCCGAGTTCGAATAAACACTTCCGGGCGATTTATAGTGACTGGAATTTGTATATGTCCCCAGAGAACTGTTTGAACCCAATTCTTCAGAGTTCTTATCAGCCTCCTCTTTCTCGCGTTTTTTTCTTGCGAGGGTTGAGGTCGAATATATAGAGTCAAAGTTTCTGTTGGATATCTCGGACACAATCTCTGACAGAAGACCCATAGAGTCTGTACTATTTGCTTTGTTTGGAGTCGCTTCTATGCGCTTCGGTGATTTGTATTGATTCTCGATATTCTGTATCTTGTTAAGAGGCGTTTCGAGTTTCTTTCGGTTTTTCTCGGGAACCGATTCTTCTATTACAGCATATATATTATCATTGGACGGGGATTCTTCCATTATCTTTGTCAAAACTGGTTCGGACACTGTATTCATACAATCGTCATAGACATTGTCAGCTGCTTTTGGAGTTATTTTCACTGGTGGATTTTGGTAACCGGGCAAACCGGGTATCTTTATTCCAGTCTCGGATATTTTTTCTGTTGCGAGAGCTGGAGATGCAGTAGGAGGTCCTGGAGGTGGTGAAGTTGGTCTTGTACTGGCTGGTATGCTAGTGGGCCTCTTGAGAGGATTCGCCTGTCGCATAGATCCAAAAGTTTGAATAGCAGGTCTGGGAGTAACTTTATTGTCCCTCATGGATTGCGCACGCATCACAACGTTCTTCTTATCTTCATTCTCCATCACTGGTATCACTGGTATCGCTGGTGTCGGTATTTCTATTTCAGTTTGTGGAATCGGATGGGAGATTTCCAAATTCCTCAAAATCTCCTTATCAATAACCTTATTAGCCTTGTGATGTTGATTTCTGGGCAAAGAATTTGTATTCTTGTCATCCCGTGAGTTTGGCTGTGAATTCGACCTCATGATACCGGAACTGGGTCGCAATATAGAGGCTATCCTGTTCAAAGTACTACCCTTTTCGGGTTTCTTTTCTGGTTCCGGTAAGATAACGTTTGTCAAGGGCGTACTGTTCGGCCTCTGTGACTTTTGTGAACTATACGACACGGCAGGAATTTCAGGAGCTGGTCTTACTGGGACGTCTGGGGCAGGCCTGGTTGGTACTTTGGATGCAATAAGTTCCATAGAAGTGCACGTAGTGGCAGCCAAGACAGGACTACTGATCAAGGGTCTCGCGTTGCATCCAGGATTCAAAGGTGGTAACGCTGGCGCTACGGAAGCCTGATTAACATTAGAAATGCCACCTGACAAGGTGCTTCGCAAAGTATTCGATCTCTGTACAGGCTTAATATTAGTTTTTATCGCTACAGTAGGTATCGTAGGTGGCGGGGGTGCGGGTTTCGTAGGCTCCGGGGGCTTTGATTGATTATGAATTGGTGTGATCGTGAATCCTTTGAACTGCCCAAAGAAATTATTGTTGTACCGCTCGTCTGTCTCGACCTTGGGAAGCAAACTGGCGCACGCTGGATCCTGGCGAAGACTAGAATCGATCGTCTCGATGTTTCGTGGCATTGGACTCGATCGATCGATCGTCTTGATCGACAAGCCGTTGTTGCCGCGATCAGTCCTGCAATTTTATAAGCAAATCCTTAAGCGAGGGATAGTGAGGTTGCAAAGCGTGACATGAGTATGAGCCTCGAAGTACATCAAAGAAAAATTGCTACGCTTAACGCATGATTTTTTGAGCTCTGTCGATTTATCAAATTCTATAAAAACGTTTAATCAAATAGACGAGGGTACTCAGCTTCTTGTACTACTAAATATTCTTCAGCAAAACCACGTGCAAAGTGCAATACTGTTGTCACAAAAATCAACGAAAAGAAATCCATAAAAAAATCCATTCACGTGCAGGGAGGCTCCAAGCGTCGCTCTCATAAAGCAAAGCTCACTGTACAATGTGCAGAGGTGTGCATAATTCAAATACAGACGTAAAAAAAAAATATGAAAAGCAGCAGGGAGTTATTAGTAAGAGATTATAGTGTTAGTTGCAAGCTGCGGAAAGAAGGAAAATCATTGATTACACGAGGAAACAGAACGAGGCTCATCTGTATATAGGTTTTATTGCATACAATGGGTACAGTCAATCGAATGACGACGTATATATAATATTGTTCGTATGGCCGAATAGCTAGAAACTGAGTAGGACTACTGAATTTATGATTTTTACTTTATTCTATAACATGATACTACAGAATTCAATTAATTGGTGCAATAAGTCTCGGTAAAATATTTCTTTGAAATTCAATTTGAAATTCTGCTTCTGGTGCGCATGATTGCGACAGGATGCACTGCACATGCTCATGCAACTACGTACAGAAATGAACTTCCAATTGGAAAATTATACAGTGGAGTTCTGACAGATTTTTCTACAAGGAATATAACATCACGAACCGAGGGTTTAATGAGGAAACACAAAATAGTTTAACTCAAAGATGCGAACATGAATCACGAACGAAACAACATTCATACGTGCATAAAAACTCATGCTCCTATATTGATAATAATACAATAATCGGTAATTGAGCTTGGTCCCCTCGAATTTTTCGTTCGCGAATCACCGATATCTTATCTAAAATCTCGAAGAAATAAATATGAAAAAATATCTGCATATATCATTATATCTATATATAATGTGTGTATAAGAATATATCTTCTCCTCTAAAATAAAAATCCGTTAGAGGAACGCGATTCTAATCGCGTTAATCTCTAATCGTCTAAGATCAGTACTTGTCATGTGTAAGTTTCATATATTAAGTATGACTCGCTAATCCTCTATGGACTATCTAATTAAGTAGAACGTTATCTGTATTATAATCACAGGACAAAATGGTAATTAAAAACGTATTCTCAATATAGTTTGGATGTAATGTGATAAGAAGTATCACCGTGAATCCCCTTTTTCCCCATCACCACTTTTCCGAATGCATAATGCGCAAATCATCGCTTTAATATGAATTCTACGATGACTCATGCACTAGACGATCTTATAACACGAAACGATTAATTACACGAGATCATGTGTAGGTAAATATAGTTTTTCCGCGAGCACGAGGAATTCGTCGAAGCGATCACGTTTCCGGGAATCGCGCCAACGCATATGCCCGCGATATCACGTACAACATAAGCGTTCGTATGCAACCTACTGAGGCATGTATGGATTTACTATGAATTAAAAATACATACATGCATATGATAATAGACCGTATCCATGTCGACCAGCAATTATCTATTCATAGAATTTTAATTCGTTTTCGTGTATTCCGAAACACGATAATATAATATCAAACGTTTACGGTTTGATCGAGTATACTTAGGTAGGATAAAATAATTAAACAAAAAAATAAGGAAAAGATAGACTAAGTAAGATTGGGCAGTGAATTTTGGGGTCGTATCTGAATAAGAGTATACAGAGTCTTTCATATTGCCAATAGTGATGATTTCTCCCGTATAGGCGGGAAATACGAAACGCGAATGTGAATGACGCGTGTGAAATTTGCTAAAACTTTGGTTTGAGGCTTTGAGCCGGTGCCGGTGGGGGTGGCGGTTTTTTATTATAAAATGGTGCAGTACCCGTTGGATTTGGTTTACTATTCTTCACGAGTAATGTCTCCGAACTTTTTGGTGTGATACCAGACGTACTACAGGGACTCTCGTTCAAATGTTCAAACTTGAGTTCTGTCTTGAGCTTGAGCCCCTTGAAGTTCTTTGAGGGCCTTCTTTGAAAGTTTTGTATATGCTCGGATATCTTGGAACCGAGCTCCTTTTTCACTGGACTAACTTTTCTCTGTTGAGATTCTACCACGGCCGATACCATACTGGTGCCCTGAGACTGATCCTGATGATTTCTATCGTAATCGGCTCTGAGATTACCGAGAAGCATCGACTTTCGATACTCAATATCGTTGCTACAATTAATAACATCTGGATTTGTAGTCGAAATCAGATCAGTCTTAGTGATCTCAAGTTTCTCCTTCTGAGGAAGTGTGTCACTGATCGTAAAGACTTTGTTAGCGTTACGCGCGGGTTCCCTTCTGGGCGCAAGGATGATCAGTACTCTTCCAAAAAATCTATTACTGGACTCGGAGTCCGATGTCGGGAATAAGTTCTGCTGTGGCTTGCGCCTTGTTTTGAAACAGTTCAAACTACTAGATACATACGCTGACATGGCGCCTTTCTTCCAGTAGCGACCGGCGTTGTTTTTAGTGTAATACACGCCGAGGGAGAGTAACGCCACCATTGGTACTACACCCAGGAAGATGATGTAGAGTGCCGTTATAAAGTCGTTTCTTGCTGTAAGTAGAAACAAGCTCATATGTTTCAAATCCAGTATATAACGTAATTATGAGTTTTTAGAAGACAGAATATATATATGGGTTTACCATTAGGATCTTCCGCTGGTCCACTATCCTCCGAACCACCAACTCCAGGCTGTACGCAGTCTGGTGGTTTAAAGCCGATGTTACAATGGCAATGGCCACGACTATTGCATACGCCATTTCCGCCACAGTTATTAGGGCAGGCTTTACCGCCTGATAAAGAAGCTCGCAGATCAGAAACCGCCATGCATTTTTGATTGACGCACATCTAAACGTTCAAGAAATTAATATTTAGTAATGAAATTTATTGATTAGAATATCGATATGAAATTAAGTTCAATACCTTTCCAGTACCACACTTGGCGCCATCCGGTGCGAGACCTGGATCCACTTGATTCAATCCAAGATCCACAATAGCTGAGCGACAAGGTATAATCTCGCCTCCATTATTTATAAAGGAGTGACTCAAAATGGCTACGGACTCCATGCCGAATTCCAGTCTCTCGTTTAGATGTTTACAGTGAAGCATACCACAGCGTATATTTCTGGAACGACATAATGAATTCTAAATGCTGTGCCAAAGTCTTGTCCTAATAAAACCCAACAGTATAAACTCACTGATCGGTACACTTGACGTAAACGGAATCCACTCTATTATATCCACAGTTTCCATTCTTAGTTCCTTTATTGTTCATATCGTAGCACTGATCATCGGACGAAGTCCCAGTTGGCCCCCATAATAATCTACACTGATCATTATGAGTTCTGCAAGAACCTTGATAACAGAACGCCCTTCCCATACTGCAGACCTCACCGTCCATTTTGAAAACATCCACAGGACAATACTCGCTTTGTCCAGTACAATACTCAGGCAGGTCGCATTCATGTTCAACAGATCGACACTCAGTCCCAGCTGTTTTTGGTCTGCAGGTCGTTAAATCACAGCATTTTCCAGTTGCACAACTTGCATTCGAGTGTAGCATGCAAGTGGTAGCGTTGCAACATGGATTGTTGCAGTTTTCCTTGAGACCACAGTCACACTGTTCGCCAGGCTCAACGAATCCGTTACCACAGATAGGACTGTCGAACAATTTCTGAGGCTTGTTTCTAAGACAATAATCCATACCATGAACAAAGGCCAGAGCAAGATAGTCCAAAGAACATGAGGACCAATGAACTGGTCCAGCTGAACCACTGGACGGTGCCATAATGCATCTATCCTCAGGACACTCGCAATCCGATGAATCATGTTCCATACCAAAATTATGACCCATCTCATGAGCTACTGTAGCTGCTACCAGACCAACTACGTTTGAATGGTCCATGGAGACTCCACCTGAGAATTCGTAAGTGCATATGGGTCCTTTAAGGGCCTTACCAACGACGCCACCTTCGAACTGCGTTCCCCTGTAGCAATAAAATGTTTATCAAATCGACGACCTTCAACAGACAGTGTGGACACCTTTTCAAGTATTTAACCTGGGGATAACCTACGTGAGCAACTGGGCGTTATCGTTTGGTATTTCTTTGACTAGTCTCTCCCTACGATAACGTAAGAAATTCGTCAGGGTATTGTCACCATTCGCAGACACGGTTACTTCATCGGTATCAGACCAGACCTCCACTCCAACCAGGGCAACAAAGATATTCAGCGGCATGTACAGCTGCGATAGGAACATTCGTTTTTATTTTCTGTTTGATCGTGAATAGAGAGCTTTATCTAGTAGAATAATGATCCAACTTGACTCACCGCATTGACAATGTTCACTATATCCTTGCAGTGTTGATGTATCTTCTGCAAGTTCTCACCAAGAGCTGTGTACTCCTTTTTATCAATAACCAGTACCAGCTCGACATACCTGGATTGTCTATTGGCATTGTAAGGTCCACGGATAACTTCAGCGTCTCTTTTATACTAAAAAAAAGGGAGTGGAATTACGTAACCCAATTGACTAGACTAACAAGTAATGTACGTGACTGAGTTAATCTTGTCATGCAAATAGGAAATGAAGCCGTCCAACATTATAAATTTAATCAATGCATTTAATCCTCTCCCCGTAAACGAGGACGGAACCACAATACATAGATATATGTATCTACACGGCTCCAGGTATCCAGGAATGGAATGGAATTAATGCAGTTCGCGGAAGTGTCGAGACTCAAGAGAAGAAACGCAAGGAGGATTATTTTTACCCGTAGCATTCTGTTGGTTGTCTCAGTCTTGTGGATGTCGTGCGGAGTTCCCTGGTATCCTGGAACAAAAACGAGAGAGCGACGACTGCGGTGGATTTCAACGTGGTAGAAATAAAGTAAAATAAAGACGAGGCGCGGGGACCTTGCTCTCTCACATTCATTAGACCCCTAAAGGAGAGACCAGTTCTCGACCGGGATGGTACCCAGCACCAAGTCCTTTCCCGGGACAAGACACCCGAACGGACCATCGCGCTACCTTAACTGGAAGCATCCACGAAGTACGAGACTTCAGGATACGAGAGTTCAGCGATGACTGCTGTTGCTGATCCTTACCGCAAGTATTATTGGCAACCAGGTCATCCTGCTTATAGAGATAATGAGGAGAGTCAAGGCTGTCCCGTTGAGGATGGATATGATGAAGAGTCTCCCCGTCGAAGACAACGCCACGTATACCCCTGCAGGTCGACAAGGCTACCCAGGATCCAGGCACGTCACGAATGCTACCCTGATAGTGGCAGAGTTCCTGGAAGCAAAGAGAAAGTTCATCGAAACAGTGGAAACGTTTCCCAGGAGATGTCACGGAAAGCCGCGGATGGCAAAGTTCGCATACGGGTCGTGAAAACTAGCAAAGAAAAAAAGATGCCAGTGCTACGTGCACTGGCCACTGTTCGGTGAAACTAGTTTTTATTGTTTTTATACTTTTTTTTCGCTCTTTTTTTTTATATTCACCCAACCACGGACAATTTGCCCAGGGAAATTTTTCGTTGCGATTTTTTGTCTCGTTCCGCCGTTGACTCGACGACGGAACCATGTCGATCTGACTCAACTGGCTTTTTCGCAATTCCACAAATACACAAAGAGTCCTCCTAACTCGTATATGGATAAGCCGTGTGACACACACGTGTGCACGCGTATAACATCCGGAACGCGCGCGGTATTGAAGCCCCGAGTACCAGGAGCCCCAATTAATTAATTCAATTGCATAAAACGTGAAACCGACAATAACGAGGCGCAACGAACTCGCGCTTCATGATAGCGTACTGTCGCTACCACAATGGCGATAATGATAGCCAGCAACCCTCGGAAGCATCCGGGCGATGAGAGAATTTCTAGAGCAGCGCAACAAGCTCGTCTGCTAACGAGCGCATAATGTCGTCTTTGCGACGCTCACCTCCCAGAGAATCGAAAACGGATTCACCTTCCGCGGGTCATTATATTCAACACCCGGAGTTACCGATAGCGTGATACCGAGATAACAGGATGTAAAGTGCGAATATTCAGTTTCAAATTATCACATAAAATTTATCCGTGAAACTGCACGGTTCTGCCCACTGGTATAATTTATTATTTAGAACAATGAATGCAGTGAAAAACTGTAGAAATTTACTCCAACGTTCAGACGACGTATGCCGTGACCTTCAATGTCTCTTTCTGTTTAGACTATACGTAAGTATGACTCTTGTCACACCTTAGTGACTACTACCTGCTTATGTTTATACCAATGTTTTTTCTTCCTTTTCTCCACGCTTGAATTATGCAGCGGAAATGACAACCGACGGGCCAGGTCGATTCATACAACAGTGCAGCTAACCTAACGTAGCCTACCCGATACAGGTAGAACCAGTGAGTCATGCAGTCTAGCTATATTCACATGAGTAAACCCGTGCATCGGTGCGAGACGTACTAATGGGCATTCAAAACTGTTGAAACACACGTCAACGGTCTGCTAATCAACAATTCTGAGAACAATTTTCGTTGCGTTGTATATAAAGAAAGGGTTTGAGACGGAGAAAAGAAAAGAAAAAACGTAAGTAAAAAGTTTGGAAAGCGTCCAGGGATTTCAGGTAGTTAAAGGAAGTTTCCTAAGTTTTAGACAAGACAACGGTCTCGACCGGTTTTCTTTGACGGAAGTGGCAAAGAATTCTAGAGCGGATATCGAACATTCGTTATCTAAATAGGTTAGGTAGGTAAGTAGTATCAAAGTATCGATGCATTTGCACTTACAACGTTCGAGGGCTTGTGCACTCTGAAGACGCCTTCATGTTGATGACGTTCCTGATAACCCACGGGGATGAGATCCGAGTTAAGCCGAAGATCGAGGACGCGCTCGATTCCGTCGACCTCGAAACCGACCGTCAGCAAGTCCGCGTGGTTAATGTCCTGCAACGAGAAAAACAAGGGCATAAAGACTCGTAAAAAGTATCAAGTCAAAACGACTGCATCACTCAGTAGCCTTTATCCTTTTCGGTACCGTTGGCCTGACGCCAGTGAAGTCTCGGGTCCTCATTTCGCCATTGGAGAATACCAGTACGGATATTCCAGTCAGGAGAAGGAATAAAAATGAAAAAGCAAAGAGTATAATGGGAAAAAAGGAAAAGAAAGCCAAAAGCGTTATGAAATAAAGATTGATCCAGTTTCGAGATTGTTTTATTAATTATTACGCGCTGTGTACTTAAATGCCACCATTGTTTGCCCCAGTCGCTTATTGGGTACACGGTGTACCGCGAAATTCGAAATCTCGACAAAGCCAACGACTATTAATCATTGAAAGTGTCGTTAATAGTACGTGTAGCCGATTCGGTGGCTGGCTAACGCGACACACGTGTACACACGTTCGGAAGTCATGAATTTCATCGTTTACACTAGTAAATGGGAATCTGTGTATAATAATGCATGCCAGGATGTGCCGAGGTGCAGTCTGGGTATTCTACCGCTTTCGTGAAACGGCCCAGCGTCTAGTTATACGTACGTACGCGGATACGAGGTTATTCGATGGTAAACTTCTGTGTGGTAGACACAACCCATTCTCGAGAAGAGGCAGGAACTTCATATAAAGCGGAATAATGTCTAGAGGTACGTAAGTACGCGTATGCATGTACGCGCGTGGGAAAAAGTGATATTTTTATTTAATTTGCCCGCAGGTTGTTAGGTTGGCAGCTACACAGTAGTAGAAGGAGTAACGGGAAAGGCATGTACTTATTCTCGTAATTTTTCACCAGTAATTAAAATGCTCACGTGTCATGGTAACTACGTTCACCCATCCGTACCAATCCATGGATTTTTTTATCTCGTTACAAATGGCAGCCGACGCTCTCGCAAAATTTGGTTCACTCGGTTTTGTTCGACGAGGTGAAAAATCCCGTGAAAACGGGTTTTACGTAGCTATATATATATATATTATACGGATGCGCATATATATATATACCTATGTATGCACTCACAGAAGCACGTATGTACATACACATATTTCTCACCAAACGTATTTCACAGGAACAGTTACGTGTAGATAGACGTACGGTGGTAACGGTTCAGGATTACCAGGAGGTCGAGGATTATCAGGGCGGATCCCCATGGGAGTCCCTCCAGGCTTGCCGGGATAAATTCGCGTAATCTCGAGATGGACCTACGGCAGGCGTATATACCAGAAGCGTTATCATCAGTGATCGATGATTCTACAGAGATTGACGTTCCGCCACGGAGTATATAACTAACTATACAGCGATTACATGTGCCGAAGGTCTTGCTACCATTTCTAAAGTAAAATCTTCGTTTGGCAATCAGCCATAGGTGCACAGTACACTATATACACAGTATCTGCCATGACCCGCATACGGCCAGAGCCAATTTTCACGAACAAATATCGTCGGGTCATGGATACTTTATAAACTGTAGAATCCATTCGATTTCCAGCAGGTAGCAATCTACTCCGACTGTCCCTAAATAGGTATTCATCCTCGCGAACGGGTTCCTCGTGAGTCACTTGGTAAAATTGCGAAAATCGTTCTGTACCCGATCTATATAGATATAGGCTACGAGTGTAATGCAGCGACCTGGGTTGAAGATAACTAATGGCGGACATTCGTGAGGTGGAGGATAAGGGGTGTGTCCGAAGGGTGCGAAGGGCAGAATGGACATTGATATAGGAAAACAGAGGATGCTGGTATGTAGAACGTGAACAGTAATGGCGGTGGCACAGTAGTAGGTAAGCTTTTCGGCAACGTGGCTGGGTCAACAAGTGTTAAACGCGAAAGGGACAGGATCGCAGGGTGAATCCACAACGTTGTGGTCTAACGGATGTCTGTTGGCTCAGCTGGAGGCGAATGTTGGCTATACGTATAGGGGAGAGACAGGAGTAGTCTCTGAAGAGCGTCCGAGGAACGACAGGCAAATATAAAGCAATTAAAATGGCGGAACAACGCGCCATTAGCTTGATTAAACGAGCAGAAAGCCTACTGGTAGTGGAACGTTCAAGGGTCTCGGTGGAACGTCGAGAGGCTGGAATATTACTGACTAGCGGAAATGACGCGCCATTTTGAAATTCTACATTTTCGCGTCAGACATTCGCAGCGTGCTTGGCGATATCCCTCATACCTTCGTACTTTGCCCGAGAAGCGTCCCGGGCTGTATGCAAATTAGTGGAATAAAGAATTTTATACCCTACGGCACTTTAATTACGTTTCCAGAAAGCCGCGGCGCGTTCAGCGAAAAACTTTTTACGTTTTTTACCGGTTCTCATAAAGTTGTACGTTTTGTACTACTTGGTATACATATATGTACATACGTATGGTACGTATAGGAATACGTGTGGGATCACAGAGGCGATTCACACGTGCGTGAACTCTTAAGATTTTTTCAGAAAAAGCATAGGAATCGTTATGGTCAGTTGGAGCTTTTGTTTTGCCATTGGCGTAGAGTGCCGTCGCGTACAATTTATCTATGGTGACGATATCAGTAAGGACCAATGGAGCGTTCAAGGGGATTTGGAAACAGTTCAACTTGGCAACGCCATGGCATCGTGAACTCTATAAATGGAAGCCGGACAATGCCGCGTAATAGAATCGAAGAGCTTCGTAGCTCGTAGGAAGGTTGGGTGGAGGTAGAGCGATGAGGTGGGAGGAGAACTCGTGAATTTTACACAATTGTACCAAAACGAAAACCAATTTGTCTCCTTGGTAGGGGTTGGTTCCCTTGGAAACCTCTGAGAGGATTACCGGTGACCTGGTGACCGGATAGCAACTAAATCTCAATACCGTACCACCTTGGGCCTTGTGTATTTTTGTACCTACGAAAAGTCGAATAAAAAAGCCTTTAAAAAAATCACAACGATGAAACGAAAATCGGAAACATAAAAAAAATTACAAAATTTTCAATGGTGGGAATTACATAAAATTCTATTTATTTCAATATACATATAAACGCCCGTTTATCCGATCGAGATATTTCGATGAAACCTGAATTTGGCAAATTCGCGAAATCTACCAACAGAGAATTACCATAACGCGCGGTAGCCTAAGTGAAAAATATCTTTTGTAAATAACCGGACGAGCGTATCTTATCCAGAAATGGTTGATGACGCGTGGAGGCGCAATTGTGCAGAGCACGCACTGCCGAGCAAATTGAAAACGGTCCTCCGGCGTGTTTCGCGTAAATCCGTCGTGCGAAACGGCGCGAAAAATAAAAGTAACTCGACACTCAAGACCCATACTATAATACGTATATAGAGAGGCAAGGCCTGGCCTGTCCCCCAGGACGCCCGTAAAGCTCCATGGGTCCAGGTCGTTCAGTACCTTTTAAAAACTGGCCATTTCAAACCATCCTTAACTTCCTGTAGACGCCGTCGACCATAAGTCCAAGTCTCTTTGTTGCTTTCAATGGCTCAATATCCACCCCTCATTATTCCGTCATTGATTATTACCCCAACATCACAGAGGATCACACTACGCGCCCCCTAGGTACCTACCCTAATTTTTTTTAATTTTATCTTCGACTTTATCTTATCTTCCAGAGGATGTTGACAATCTTCGAAATAATTGACCAGACAATGTATATACACATTTTGCCTGTACCTTAATATATGCAATAGTATATATATATACCATGTTGAAACACGAGCGTATGTATAAATATATACACATATATACACCACAAAATTGTTACACCACTTCCCTGTAATCTTAACGTACAAGATAGCAACAAGGTTACGTTGATCTGTGATCCCTTTGTCTCGTCCGATATTCCTTTTTTTCTCTCGCTCTAGCAGTTATCAACAACCGTCCTTCGATATGAACGACGGTTAGTGAAGTGAGAACGTCGAGAAACTAATATACTACATTATACCGTGTTCACAGAGTGAGGATAGAACGTAGAAAATGTAATAACAGCGATTTCGCCTACAGTGGCTATATATAGATATACTTGCATCATTGATCGAGCACATTGAACATTAAGTACAGAAGCCTTGCAAATGGAGAATAGCGCGATAGAGAAAACAAGAGGCAAAGACTCGAGATGACTAAAAGAAATGACAACGTACAGTGACGCGTCGCATCCACATCCTGTCGTACGATTTATCCTGACGCTTATTACCGTCTTCAAAGAAGATATTGAAAAGACAAAGAGCACCTCATGACCCATTACGAATTTTCATAGCGTCTCGTCGCGCTCAAGAATTCTCGTGCTGTCTGGTTAAATCCTTCATCTCCTGCAAGGACATCCTTTCCAGAAATTGAACCGCGGGGGTCCTGTGCCTGTAAAAACCCTGAATATGGGTACCCCTAAATGAAACGTAAGGTTCGATTACGGCGGGAGAGACCTAGCGTAAACTTTAGGAAAGCAACGTACTTGTATAGTAAGATATATATATATACACACACACACGCGGAAACACGTATACGTTTATGTTGCATAGGTGTGCGTGCGCGTGTGCGTGCGTGTGAATATATATATATATATATATATATATATACACATAATGGTATATACCTAACAATGTGTTTGGGTATTACCCGTTAGACGACAAAGATCCAGGAAAAAGGATTTGGCGATACTCGAGGAAGCTTTTCGTCCAGGAGGATAGCTCGGAGGGGGAGAGAAGAAATTCACGGAAATTGAGTCACATAAGTGGAGATTGATCTTTATCGTCTCTCATAGTTCAATCCGGCACGTTTGATGGCAACTATACCATATCCCTCCTCCTATTGCGGATATAGCTAGAAGAGAATGGTGGTGGTTTTCAGTATGGCGATACGACTGTTGCTGTTGTTGGTTGTTGCTGCATGACTATATATGTATATACGAATACAATACAGGCAGCATGGCGCAGCTGCTCCAATTTCTAAACGACTCGGTTTCCCTTTGTCCGCTAACTTTCAGAGGTCCTACCGATGCCAACGCAACCACCGCGGCTGTCGGCATTTTAGATTGTGGCAACTTCGAGAAAAACGACAGTACCTACCTAACTACTTACTGCTGTGTGGATTGTGAAGGCGATGCGAACTTTTCGAATTTCAATTGAATCGCTATGTAAAACTTGTATGGAGAGCATTCGATGCGGTTTACATTAGGGACAAGGTTATGGAAATAGTGGATATGGAATTTTGAAAAATACTAAATTATACGTGGATCCGAGTTACACTTGTATACACGGAGGCTGTATACTTTAATGCATTTTTGTAATGAGCAATCTTGATGTATATCGTCTTTGATTGGAGGTTCTATATTTTTACGTGAAACGTCAAATTTTCTTGGTGCGCGTTGTACACTTAGACACGGATATAGATATATTGGCTATGGCTGTACAGTTCAAATGAATCCACGTCGATATACGTGACTCTAAGATACGTTCGTGGAAATATGAGCTATCCAGAGTCGTGATTTATATCTGGAAACTCTTCCAAAAGCCCCTCGGAAATCTTGGCAAGGCCATATCTGCCGTATATTTTCCGGGTGATCATGAATCTGCTTACGGTTTAGCCGAGATCGCTTGGGTAACTTATGGTGCTTGAGTTTAACGTCAAGAGAATCGTTGCTTCCGCGATGTAAATCGGTCTCTAACAACCGAACAGTATCTCGGTTAAATCCGTATAACATTTATGACCGTTATGATAAATGGATCGCGATAAAGAATCAAGGCCACTGATGACAATCGATTGATACATAGAAATGGTTATTATTTCCGAATTTCAGCTCCACATACGTATACCCGCAGTGGGAGAGAAAATATTGGAAAATTCAACAACATTGTTTTCTCCCAATATTACACATACGTCATATCGAACAATTTGTCCTTTGAACAAACCGCGTATTTCGATGTCAATTTTAATTATTTTTCGAAATATTCACGCCAGACCTCCCAGATCCAATTGCTGTCACAAAAATAAACAAATGAAAGAAAGAACACAAGATTTAGGAAAATCTCCAAAAAAATCCTCATGAAGCAAAAATGAATACACGTGTTCTGCCAAAATCATAAAAAACAATTGTACAAAATTTCTCCCAACCAAGAAGCCATTCGTCCGTCACAAGCAGAATAGATAAGAACCAGCAAGATCAGCAGCATCTCGCTCGATCGAGCTGGATCGGGTCCTGGCAGCCGGGGCTAAGCAATTTAAGGCTCTCCAGCCCTTTTCCATATTCAGCTTGCGCTTGAGCATTTGCATTGAAATTGTTGCACCGAAGCGTGCGCCATGGCTCGCATAGTAAAGTCCTGGCTGCTGGTACAGGCCGACGTCGTTAACGATATTACCGTGAGGAATTGCAGGAGCAAAAACGAGAACCAAACCGAGAGTATTTCCATCGGTACTCACGTTCTCTTTTGTGGACGAGATTTCCCTCTTGGTCCTCCCGTGAAAGACTCTGGGCCGTATAACGGTGTGTCTGCTGAAATCTCTGGACGGTTCTGTAACAGAAAAAAGGAGAAAAAAGAACGATAAGACAGAAATAAGAGAAAACAATACACGTCACGTATCGACGAGGGTACACGTGTAGGGTGTGTGTGTGTGTATATATATATGCGTATTTATATTTATATTTATACACTCCGCCATCTGATGAATCCCTTAGAGGCAAAATTTCCATCCGCATATATTTACCGTTTCTACACGCAGGGTGATACAGAAATTTATACGTGACTGATCCTGCGGACAGGCGTATATGCGTACACGTGACCTCAGGTCATTAAATAGAAATAACGGTAAACGCATATATACGAGGATAAACTGTAAGTAAAATGGCGTAGCCGGTAACTGAGTTTTATAAGGAAATAAATGTATATCAACGAAGTGTTTCGTTCTTATTCCGATCGTCTCTCTCGTGATTATCTAGTAGTCAAGTTCTCTGGGTTGTTTCCTTGAAAAAAAAAAAAAAAACTATCGGTATATAGGAAGGTGCTCGTTCGCTCGAGGCGTTCCTGGGCTACAAGAGCATCTACGGGTTGGCATCCGCCCTGTAAATACACATAGCCAAGCGCACACAGGTACCTCAGGATGTACAACAAATGGACTTGGTTTCTTTTTGTTCAGCTTCAGCCAGCCAAGCGGCCTCTTTACTTCTGCTCTCTTTTTCCACCAGCTGTTTCGCGAGTGGAGCGCCACGACGGGAAAGCAAGGAGAATGAGGGAGAAGGTAGATGAGAAGGAAAGAAGAAAAAAAGAGACAGAAAAGATCGTTGGTACAAGGAGGTGGATAGGGATGGGAAGTGGGTGGATAAAGAGGGGAATGAAAGAAAAGGCGAATAAGTCGGTCGGATAGTGTAAGAAAACAGGCGAAACGAAGAGAGTAAGAAAAGGAATACCGCGAGGAAGCCCCCAAGCTTTTCTCTTCAAATAGAAATTCGTACCCTGGGGGAAACAAGCGAACAGTGGTGGACGTGAAGTCAGCAAGTTTTATCCACCGGTGAGAATTACCGACGGGCACACGACCTCGACCTCATCGGATATCTCGAAAAAAGCTCCAGGCAAATCCTCAACGCCGTTGCGAGACATTTACTTTTTTAATAAATTTTTTTTACCTCCCTATCCTCTACCCTTAGTGGATGACGCAACGTTCCTGAGAAACCATGGCTCAACCCTGGGGACATATTCAAGGGAGCCCGGGACGATTTTAAGTTTGTATAGTAATTACACGGCCCTGGCGCTACGCCGCTGTCTAGCTTATTGATGCCTTCGTGATACTATAAGGCCGTAAACAATGGCGTCGACAATGACCCTTTTTTTGTGACGGTGCCTTTCTCCGACAACGGAAGCGTTTCGATCCGATTGACGGCAACTCGCGTGCACATGCGTACAGATGCGTGCACATGTGCTCGTTACAGCAAGCTGCGTACGTTATTGACGTCACTCGCGAGCGCAGGGGCGGAGAAAAAGAAATTTGAAGAAAACAGCAACGCAGTGCTTGCTGACGATATTGAATAAAAAAAAAAAAAGAACGGAACATCGTGATGAATTGGAGAAGAGCAAAGAACCGAGATATATATATAGAGAGAGAGAGAAAAAATAATCACACAAAGTGATCTCCGTCACGCTTTTACAAACAGTGAAAGGAAAATATATCAGTTGACCAGATTACGATGCGTGAGTAAAAACTGCGATGCTCCATATTCCATTTTTTTTCAAATTCATTTTATCCATTGTCCAACAGACAGAACCCCTCGAGTACATAATCCATTCTTCCACGGGGACAATAAGCCCTCTGGACAATTCTCATGACAATCCCCGTCTCTCACCCTCGCACGTTCCTTTTACGCGAAAGCCTCAAAAAGCGTAATGGCCCATATAACTCATACCAAAGACTCTCGCAAGTTTTAAGACAAAGAAATCCTGAGTACCTGTCAATCAAAGTCAAACAAAGATAACCACTGTATTACATTGCAACGTAAAATCAACGTTTCGCAGGCCTCATCGTATAGACTTATCCAGAGACTTGTTTTTAAAGATATTCTCTGCGCACGTCCGTACCAGGCAGATTCATACCTATATAGGTATACCATACATAGTATATAGCATATACATAGATATATACAAGCACAACGTATGTTATGCATGTACATATGCACATATGTACACGTGGCACACAGAAACGTAAGACGTGCAGAGACAGGAGCCCGACGTAAACGCAGCGGGCTTAAGCGGCTCCGGTATCCTCGGAGAATTCTGACGAATCAATAATACGTCCCGGTGAATCATCCATTTCGCAGCGTAAACTCAACCAGCCTGATATACGCTAAACCTATAGTTGAAAGTTCCATACGTGAACTCACGTTTGAACCACAGGAGTGCATCGTCGATTCATTAGGATCGCAATTAAGCTCAATGCTAAATACCCTAGACTCCCCATATACCTACATATATGCATACGCATAAAAGTAGGGACGAAGAGACTGTACAATGGGCGAGTCAAGAAGGAAAGGCTTAACCGGTAGCATATGTGGAGGCGGATCTTCGTACGTATTCCCATGCATATCCTGAATTGACATATGTGAGTAGAATCAAGAAGCTGGATAAGTCGCAGAGCCTTGCGACAATGAGAGCAAGAAGCATCGTCTCAACAGTGTATGTACACACAAAGGACCGTCGGCCATTTTATAAAGGGAAGACGTTATTCCGCAGAATTATTAATTACGTAACGAAAACGTAGATATTGCAAGTGTATAGAAAAAGGCTTCTAGAAAGTATTGAATTATTGAATAGTCAATTGAAAAAATATTGTATCGATAATCGATAGGATAAATAATTAAAAAAAAACTAACCTATCTACGTTCCATGTACTTAAACTTAGCGTGACAATGGACCAATGAATGAAACTTCGGAGACGATTCAATGGGTGAATCAAGGTTTCTGCATTGCTTTGTCGTATCCTCGACTGCTCTCATTAGCCAATTAATCCTGGTAATTACCAGCGGGCGTATATAGCGGGGGAGTCTGACACATGACTCACTCGACCGGACGTTGCGGAGTCGTTTCTCTTTACCTAACTATACCTACAACGATGGTGTTTAGTGTGTGTATATATATGTATCATTGTTGTGTATGCATCATTGCGTATTCCCAACTATCAATGATACGTAAGCGATTGCGACAGGTCGTATTCACCGGTTGCAATGATTGTCTCGTCTATCGAAGCAACTATTGACCTGATAAACGCAACACGTTTGATAAGTGAATGTTGCATATACAGAATGCTGATAACGTTCTAGGCAGGTCACCCAACCTATAGTTCTAAGCGCGTGTGTGTATACATTTGATTTTTATAGTGCAGCCAACTTCAGTTTGTATGTTCCCGAGCTGGATAGTATGGTATATGTATATATATACGTTAAAGGCAAGTATCTCAAGCATAGGACAAGTATACACGGTTCACGAATATCGATCTACGATCGAGGTTGTTATCTATTGGGGAAGGGATTATCTATTGGGCCAGTGATTGCCCTCTGACACTTACTTAACCTTATCAGCTGGCACCCCTTTATCGAGAAAGGCTTTTAGCAGCCGTCAAGTTCGACCTAAGACAGGAGCCACGGGACAGGAATTTTCTATTATCAGGATCGGTGTTATCCAAGTGAGAGTATAGATAGATTAGGTTAGTTTAGTCTATAAGAAGTAGACTATAAGGTGACATTTATATAACGATACCCACGTATAGGTATTTATATAGACACTAGGTTAAAATCGTGGAACCCCATTGACGATGAGACATCCCAGAAGGCTGTACGACTTTAATTGAAAGAATATCACGACCTAACCTCAAAAAAAATCCGCGTCAATTGACTATATGCGAATTGAATCGAATGAGCTTTCAACGCCAGAGGGATAATCGGCAGCCGATAGGTTTCCTTTCAATTTTACAGACCACGGGGGTCGATCGGCTAATACGGCCTTATCCGATTAATTCGCACTCGAGCATTCCTGCTAAGGAAAGCAAAAAATAGATTTATCTACGAAAGCCCCGTATCTGCAGCCCTCACCGCCCTCCACGTCATATCCTGGGCTGTGGCGCGATGCACCTTTCTAAAATGAATTCCACATTCCGCCGCGTAAGTGTCGATGAAAAATGAGAAGCAATGGCTACCGCTCTAAGGAGGAGTTACATGTTGCAGCACGTACGTAGCTGCACACGATATTTCAAAGTGGCGGGCGCACGCTGAGAGAGACGTAAAAAGAAGACTAGAAGTAATGGCGAGAAACAAGAGCGAAACAAGGTAAGAGAGACTACAAGTAAAATACAGAGGGAGAGTTCTTTCCTTTTATTAACAGCCACTGCTATCTCGTGGCGGCAACGCGAGGGAAACTTTTTCTCGCTGGAAGAAATGCAATGTAGGCGATAATAAAAACTTTTTCTCCCCGAACTCCACCCCGGCCTACCGACGACTCCTCTTTTTTTGGAAAATCTCCCAACGCAATTCTTATCTTACTCGCGCGCACGAGTGCCAGCAGGGTATTATACTCCCTTAACGAATTAAAAAAAAAAGGAAATTTAACCGAGGTCAAGTTCGAGTGGCACCCGGCTGGGATTAATTACTTTAATAGACGTCAAATGGTTTCGCGACTTGACTACGTCAGCGAGACGACGTCGCGTTAACGTTACGTAGTAAGACGTTCATCCCGTTAAGGAAGAGACGCAGGGTGGTACGTTCCCAAGAGCATGCAGAAAATTCCATCAGAGTGTAGAAAGTGGGTAAAGTTCGAGACGCGCAAGCAGCGTCGTTCCGCGTTTCTGCTCGTCCCACGCTCATTTTTTTGTTCCTTTATCGCCAAACAAATTTCACCCAAGACGCAGCCAGAGAAAAGCAATTTTGTTTCTTTAGACTGTCCTCCCCCTCCCCGTCTACTTCACTGCTCGTCTCTCTCCATTCCGATCTCGCCAAGAGAAAATGATCCAAGTTTCTTCCCTGGTCCTCGTGGCGTATGTTCAAATATTTATTTGAAAGTCAGCAAGGAGAGGAGGACCACCATCTTGACAACTGCCGAGAATACTCGACAACTGAGGGATGTCGGTGTCGGGAAGAATGCCGCAAGCACGAAACGTCCAAGTGGAAAATGTTTGACCAAACACGAAGTATAGTTTTATTGATCGGTATCGTATAGCGCTATTGGTTCGCTAGACGTGTATAGGCGATATAAAAAGTTATCTAGGTAGGATATAACGTAGATATATACGTCTATATACCATCCATATACGTACCTTACAAGCAATGACAGATACCTCGAGTAACGAAGGCAGAAGTGGCGTTTCCGAGGAGACGTCGGAAAGCTGCTCAATCGCGAAATTATTGACGCAAGTCCTTTGGGAAAGAAGTGCGCTTCTTCAATGGCGACTTACAAAGCCGAGTGCTCCGGACAGGAAATTGTTCAGAGAAACTACGAGGTATTAGCGAAAATCGTGAGAAAAAGACGACGTAGAACCGTAATCTCTTTTTTTTTCATAATAAAGCCTGTATGCATCGTAATACAGAATGATGCTGTGGGAAACATTCGATTGGCAATAATCTTCATCGATATTCACCGATAGAGATTACAGCCATTATCGTCATTCTTAACGTCTGATATACGACGTACAATTCACTCGAGATATTACGTGGTAAACTTAACGGGAGAACTTTAGGAAAATACAGGAGAAACGATATGGCTACGCCACTGTATTTTCATTCTAGAAATAACACGAGAAGCTGCACCAGGGAGTTACTTCTCTCGTATTTTGCCGTTCGCTCTCTCCTATAGAGTATTTACAGTATGCTATCTCTGTCTCTCTCCCCCTTAAACTAGCCCAAGTATACGGCGGTTACCACGCTCTGTCCATTTATCCGTCTATCTTTATCTCTCGTTTCTCGTTTATTCGCAACTCTCATTCGCCAAACAAGAACTGACTACGTTAACGATACCAAATGGAATGAAATGAAATAATAAGCACTCGTGATAGGAGACTCGTATATACTAAAATTTAATACACATCACCTCGAGAATTTCATATATTCCGGCACCGAAGTAATCCCGACTATATATAGCAGTATAATTTCGCGATACAGTACAATACGCGAAATTCCTGACATACGTACTACGACGGGGCGTTATATAAATCCACTCACGATACTGATAAACAATAACGTTACGCTTCAGTGTGTATATAGCAAAGAACAAATGAAAAAAAAATCTTGTTCGACAGATTCCATTTAAGGATACATCCGAAGAATCTTCCAGGGGGTTCCTAAGGTTATCTTCCCATTAGGATGGTGACGTTCTTCATCTGTATGCCGACGGGAAGACTTCCGGTTCCTGGGGGTTGACGTTTCAAAGCAAAGAGATCCGACGACGCTCGCTGAGCGTTATGTAAACGAGGTGAAAATTCATGCCGAAGGACTAACCGGAAATCGTACCTGCCCAAGGGTAAAACTTCCGCACGGATAGGATGATACGTCGTTAGCATCTTCGAGATGAGGTAAAGAGAAAATGGATTTTCCGGAGGAAGCGCAAGAATTCACGGAGTGCGATAATCATTTAATTGCCCTCGTTACCGGCAGCTTCCGTCGATCGTTTTCTTCCGCTCTTTCCGTATCATTTCCCTCTCCCTCTCTCCCCCTCTTCCTGCTCTTCGTCCCACCTCTCTCTCCCTCTCTCTTTCGCACTCGCTCCTTTTCTTGCTCTGCTCTCTCCCACCCTTAGTGCAATTAATCCAAATCTCGCCCAAGGCAAAGAGATTAGCGCTCGACCAGACCACATCCTAGAGGACTGATTAAAATTGCAAGGACTCTGAACGCAGTGATTAACGACGTCGTGGCGATGACTGAGATATCACCACTGACGTCACTTGCCACAAGTGTAAACGAGCGAGCGCGTTAAGCTCGAACAGAATTAACGAATACCGCAAACCCATGAAGCAATGGACCTTTTTAAAATCCTTAAAACAAAAGATAGCGAGGTACCGGAAGCTGGAAACCCTCTCAAGCTGTTAATTACCTGGCACACTATCTGAAGGCGTATAATGGCTGCATTACGCGATAATTAACCTCCCGATATTAATGAAGATCTATTTAGAGCTAGTTACCCGGCAAGAGTCTGCATGGAAATTGCATTCGAAACGGTATCAGCCTTTATATAGTCTACGTGTATATATATATTGCGACGCAATCGCGATCGAGCCTCGACGGGACGCGAAGCCAACCGGGCGTACAAACTTGTGCTTGGCCACCCAGGGGCGAACCA
>JARQST010000288.1:616435-649591 GCA_030142225.1 Pachycephus smyrnensis | reverse complement strand
CCTCTCGCCACTTTCGCGTTTCGGCGGGGTTTCCGCCGAGGACCTGACGGGTGCGATTCACCACGTCACAATATATATATAAATACCCAACCCAGCCAGCCAGTTTAGCCATAGTTTACCTTACAGACAAAAAAACAACAATGAGACCAAGCAGACTAAAGAAACTAAGTAAAAAAAATAAATAAACATTACTAAAAAATTCCGTATCCAAATATCCACTTTGCATACTTCTGCATTTTCATGTTGGAGACGGCAATGGTGTAACTTTTTTACCCAATGGCAGAGTTCGAAATTAATCCCGGACGGAAGCGAATCGCGTTCTTACCGTGTGTCAGTAAAAATCGTGGTACCCGCGACCGTTCCAAATTCCAGCCTAATTTCGTAACCACCTCGCGCGCATCTTCCGCTTCATCTTCCCCAAAGCCGGTTCCCGCAAGTCTCGGTTCAATCCTCGTCAGACCAATCCCCATGAGATCAAGAGAGAAGACGAGAAAATAAGCCTCCCCCCCCCCCCAAAGAACCTCCCTCCTCCCCACCACTAGACGAAGGAACCAGAAAAGTGTCATTCGAGACATTTTCGACTCTTATGTGTTCGGAACGTGTAGTAGTTTGGGGCGATGACACACGCCCAATATAACGCACGCATCCCAAGTGGTAATCGTGTAGCTCACGTGCGTGCGCATTAGTACAGGCAATGGCCGCACGTATACGCATATGCGTAACGCAAGAGAGGCGAGCATCGTCAAAGGGGCTCTAATGGCTATATGCTGCCCGGGATGCTGGGACGGGAGAATCGGACTCTTCTTTTGGTGAATGGTGTACGATGGGTGCGCGCCAATGGGGGATACCCGACAGTTAACGTTTCATCCAATTTGCCCGCATCAACTCCCATTCCCTATTGGTATCGATTCCCAAGACGCTGCCCCGTCAGAGACCTTGGGTATTAGAAGCAAGGATGATCATAGGAAGCTACCCATAGTACGTACAACCATAGTATCCGTACTAAGAGCTAATGGCAGTAATGTACTAGTAATACTATGGTATTCGATACCCTACAGATGCTAGAGGGAATTACGTCACACAAAAGGAGAACGAGGTGGGAGGAGTGGTAAACTCGAAGGAGATACAACAGTCCCTGATCCATGGTACAGTTTGAGTCTGCTGAGTTGCCCTGTGTGAATGACAAATTTCCCGCGGTAAATCCATCGAGTCGGAGCATACACCTAACAGGGGATTTGATAACGATTTATCCGAGGAATTAATTGAAGTGCTCAAAAGCACTGCTTACAGTGTACAGTAAGTATATGGATGAACGGTTGGAGTACCTACGGACAGCTACAGATCGTTCCTAATATACGCGATGCGTGGCTCTGGGAGTCGTGGTCACACGAGGCGAATATGAGTCACATATGAAATGATATTCCCAATGGAGCATGAGGAGAGAATGCTCCGTGACACGATCCTGAAGCTATAGAATCGATTCTCGTAATGGGCGGATCGCAGTGGCGTTTATAGGTTAGGTACCCTGCAGTCACGGGAAGGATGACTTCTACGAGGAACACGAGTGTTACCTACGAGGTGAATCCCAGGAACGAGAGAAGCACATATCGAATTGGTAACATATGTGACAAGCAATGTGGCAAGTATCTATATAGGTATATATACGCGTATATATGTGATTCAGAAAATGAGAATTGCGGTTGTAACGGTGAGATAGATTGCTATCGATATCGGAGAAGTCTCTCGTTTCTCCGAAGAAGAAGAAAGTAAAGGAGAGACAGAGAGAGGGCGAGAGGGGGGAAGTCCTAAAGCTGCGAGTGAATGACAGAGAAAGAGAATCAAATTCTACGATTGGATTCGGTCTGAATACCGTCTGATTTGCCAAGAGTAAAGAAGGAGGGAGGTGCTGAGAGCCCCATATAAATCGTACGCTCGAATTCGAGCCACTGGCTATTCCACTGCCATTCCATTATAGGCTAAACCTCGAGTACGATAATAAAAGCAAAAAGAAAGAGAAAAGAGAGAGGGAGGAAAAAAATGTCGAGAGAATCACGTCGCCGAAAGACTTATGAATGGGTTATAGGTACCCCCCCCCCCTCCCTCCCCCCGCAATCCATACTCCGCGCTCTAACCATTTTGCGAAGTACTTAAGCGATCCGTGGAAAATTGCCGAACGGTTTTTCGCGAGTGCACCTATAGTATAATAACGTGAATGGCGTCGGTGGTTCATTGCACACAAGCGATTACGTTGGATTTAATTAAATTTATCGAACCACCAGAAGGGGTTATAAAAGCAGTGATGGGAAGGCAAAGTGATTTCTATATGCATACAGTTGCTCTGTATGCATACGAATAGTTTGCTCAGCAAAGTCTCTCCCCCTCTTTCAACGAACCTGCCAACAGATTACGATATCTTTACCAAGTAATAACGTACGTTTAAGTTACACACGACCCTTGCGTAATAGCCTGGTTCGTCCGCGAGTGTACCAATTCGAAGCCTTATTCAAGGGGAAGGACGTAGTAGAACGGCGTGCCAGGAATTACGAATAACCTGTCTTATCCGACATTCTGCCACCCGGTATAGAATTTACGTATAAAGAGAATGACTACCTACCCAGCTAATACGTATAGAATCTGCATAGTATAAGGATTGAGGATGAGTATAAAGGCTTAAGGCGCCGTCGGAATAGCGATGATAAATCGATCCTGAAAAATCCCAAGAAAAGTCTTCCCGACGACGAGAAAATCGGTCGTACGCTTGTGAATTTTCATCAAATCCCGTCTCCACGTGTACCGCTATACGTATACATTCCAGTCTTATGTATATTCATCCCTTTAGCAACGTCTCTCATTACCCGACGAAGCCAACCTCATTCTCGCTGGGCTCCAGCATCCAGTATCCCGGCAACCCAGCGACCTACACCTTATTTTCTCTACCTCGCTAAATTGACGCAAGGAAGGGAATCGCGTATGCCCTCGCGTCACGGCAATTTCTTTCAGAGTTCCAACAGCAGGACGCCGCTGCTCGCTAACGTAATTTCATTGCGGTCGTGCGAACTTCAACCCTCCCGTCGGTCGTAACAGCCCTGCCGTTGCGGCGCACGGCAAAAACAAATACGTCGAGACAGCGGCAGTCCTCTGGATCGTGCGAATGTCCAAGGTTCGCAAGGGTGGTAGATACATACCTAACTTACACGTACAGTTACATAACACACAGCAGGTATCACTACAGCTATATACACAGGGAACCCGAAGTAGCCCAGAGACACACGATCGATCCCATACTTCGTCGCCGAGACAAGTCACAAATTATTCCCTTTCGCAGTGAGCGAATCGCGAAAGGAAGAAAATCCTCGTTCTAGGAAAAATAAAAAAAATTTCCAAAGACACATAGAACTTTTCCTTGCAATCCTCGGAGTGCTCGTACATTAAGTCTCTCAGTTTCCTCCTTTTTTTTGTTGTTGTCTGTCTCCATTTTTACTCCCTACGTCGTTTTTTGTGATTGCTCGTTTTCTGTATTTTTTTTTGGTTAGTTCCAACCCTTCCTCGTCAATACTACCCTTGGACTGCAGGGCTCGGTTAAACGCCTCTTTCTAACAGGAAAGGGAAACGGCTCGCGCGGAAAAACGGCGATACCAAACGAGTTCAGTGTCCTTCTACAGCACGTATATACATGTGTGTATATAATATAGTATACATGTAGTATATTACGCGCCACGTACTGCTAGCAGCCTTTACGTCCTGACCAGGATCTGCTGAACCGTGACGTCCCTGTGAACTCACTGTCACGAAATAAACTACGTGCCTAGTACGTACGTACTCTGTGTAACGCAGAGTACGTACCTACATGAATATAAAAGTACAGCGATACCAATCTAGTTCACCGTGACTTGCAGTGTACACTTTATGATTTACCCTGGGCGAGGGATACGATATAACTATGGAGACAGACGAAAAAGGGAGAGATAGAAAAAGAAAAAAAAAAAGAAGCCGGCGTCCAAGCGAGGCACCACGGAAAAAGCCCTGGATGAATCACATCGGGCGATAAATTATTTATAAGTCGTCGGAGACGCCGGGACGATTTTTCGCGAGTCTTCCGACGATGATGTCCATCGGTATGGAGTAATCCACTTGGGGGGATTAGATAGCGTAGCAATGAAAATTGTTTTGGTGAAGTCCGGGCGGAAACATAAAGCGAGGAAGGAACGAATGGACCACCTGATGGTGGTTCTACCATAGAAATTAAATGGACAGGCTAACTTCAGGTGGTTCGTTTGTCGTGAATAATCCTGTATATGTATATATATATATATATATATACACACATATATATAACTGTATATATATATTATTTACATATATATAACTATACAGTTGGACATTATATTACGAAAGTCGGACGTTACTTTTATATCAGCGCGACAGCGGAAGACCGACAAATAAAAGTGTCTAGAAGCGATAACGAACTACTGAGTCATGGTACCTACCTATAGACTTTTACCTACATAGCTGACTGGCCAAACTGACAAGACTGTACAAGCACCGCCCGACAAAAAGTTCTTATTGGTTTGTGTAATTTTCCCGAGGACTCTTCGAGAGGGAAGCATCCGATACGCAGCGATCAGATATGCCGTGAGAAATTAAGAGAAAAACTTCTCTCTCACCGCCCACGTCTCCGCGAAACCCCAACGTCGCGCCAGACTCTCATCTCGGTAGGGAATTTTCATTTGCTTCAGAGACCAGCAGCCGCGGCACCCACGGGGTTTCGATTTAATTTTACCGATCGTGACGTCACCCCATGCCTTTCCCCTGGGAGTTAAGGTGATTTATATTCCTCGGAGAAGTGTTCCTGCTTAAAGCCAAAGTTCCACCCGCCAACTTCTCCCTACCGCAGACTGTCACCAGGAAACATCGCGAAACTTGCCGAGTCGGCGCATATAGAAAAAACCGTGCCGCATTAAAGCAGGAAAGAGGAAGCACAAAGGAAAACAATAGAATCGCAAATGATAAGTGCCTACGAAAAAAAATTCCTAGAAAAAGTATACGTACACGTACAGACGTTCGAGAAATGTTTTTTACGATACCAACGAGCAATGAAAACCATATCCGTCCGTTAGGATCATCTGCAGGCTTATGACGTATAGATTGAAAAAAAAGGAAAAACTGAAATATCACAGGTACGATGATTTTTTCAAATTTCAATAAATTTTTACAATATTTTATTTTCTGGAAGAATCTTCTAAAATTTCTATATCGATCCTTGATTGATATCGTATCGCTGTTTAAGAAGAGGTTGTGCACTTGGTTAACTTCAACGTCTACACAAGACACAGGCTGAGGTAGATGAGACTGACGCAAGGAACCAATTCGTATCCTCTCAATGCTAACTAGTTGCAGCTAGCATTACTCGTGGAATTAGGTGAGCTATGCCGATTGGATTAGGTTAGGTCACGTTGGGTTAGTGCCATGTGGTGCAGTGGATGAGGAGCGGTGGCGGGGTGGGCGTATCGAAATTCCACGGTGACTGCGGGAACTTCGACAACAGTCTATCGTGGAGTTCCGAGGTCGGCTGAAGTTTTGCCGCGGTAGGATCATCATCGGCAAGAGGATTTCGCCGTTTGGAGGTACTGCATGAAGTTATCAGAGGAAACCACTCGAGAAGAGCCTCTCTGACAAGAGAAAATAAACATCTCTTACGAGGGCACGAGTGCCGCGACGGGCAAATACACTTGTTTAACATGCTACCGACTGACGCCCACGTCATTGCGAAACTGTCGTTAAAAATCGAGCAGTGATTATAGATAGCGCTTTTACCGATGGCAGCCAATGAGGAAATGATACGATATACAACATTGATATAACTTGTGTGTGTATATGGTCCTGAATGAAAACGACTGAATTTCATATATAGCTTGTAATAAATTCCGTTTGATATTTTAAAGGACTCTCGAATAATTAACTTCGACGAGTTACACGATGGCAATATAGCTAATGGCAGTGCGACTACCTAACGTTTTTTATCTCTATATAAAGAGCAAACGATATTGATGAAAAGGTTTGTTCTTCTCGTTTCTATTTAATTTCTTGATGGAATAGGAATATAGACGTAGCAGCAGTTTCAATATTAATATACCTTTTTGATATTGGATGAACGTAGGTACTGTGTGTATGCCAGAGTCGAAAATGCAATATGGCGACATGCAACGGACGTTCCGTTAAAATGTTGGTAACAAAAAGAGAGTCTGGTGGATGCTGGTGAGATAGAGTCTATATGGGAAAAAGGATTTTCTATACAGAGTTACAATCCTTTATGTTGCTTCAGCTGTGGCAGATCCTCTTAGCGAGAGACGAAAAGGTCGAGGCTGTTCTGCTGGCGGAGTTAGTATTCTTTGGAAATAGATGGGACTTCCGATTTCGCAGATCAGGAGAATTCCAGCAGGGTCGCTGGGAATGAGGGAGAAATGGTAAGAAAAAAAAAAGAGAAAAAAATAAATCTAGAGGAAGAAAAAGAAATCCTAGATAGGAAAGCTGCCGATGATCGTCCGTCCAATCTTTACAGTCACGCTCGAAAAAAATAAAGAAAAAAAATCTGAAATATCCCGCCAGTGACTCACAACCGGAAACTCGAAAATTTTCCAGAGAAAATAGTAGATTTTTTATCCCCTTTGACAACCACTGAGAACGACCCTTTAAGCACAGACTAAGCCTCTCCCAATCCCATCCCGCATATACTATACATATATTCCTGTATTTTTCATGCAAGAATAATACCGGGAAAAGATACAAAAAAAGAATAAGAAAGAAAGAAAGCAAAAAAAGAAAGTATCCAGCACACGAGAATATAAGAAAAGCAAAGGAAGAACTCTTTCTATGACATTTCCAAGAGATTCATCGTATACGGATCATTTCGAAAAATCTTCCTTTAAAATGTTTCCCGTCCGCACCAATACCCGTATCCCTCCGAATACATTCCCAGGAGTAACTCCGTCTCCAGGGTGTCTGGAGTAAAAATGTTACATGTAAATTACTGATCAATAACCGATCAATATTGATTCAATATTGATGCAAAGTACATACCCCATAATAAATATGTACTTTTTATTAACCTCCACTAGTGCACGGTAAGTGCGTATTTTGCAATTAACACATACTTTTGTTGTAGTATCCAAATCTTGTACGTATAGTCTATATATGATTGTATATAAACGTATAATAAACACAAAATTATTAATTATGCATTACAATTAAACATTACAGTAGAAAATTCCCATATCTAAGATACTTCGTGGTTTTTCTAAATTCTATACATATGTAATATATAGGAATGCGACATTGACAGCTGGGGATACAATAGCGTATATTTTCTCTTTTAAAAATTTTTTATCAAAAAGTACTTTCGATATTGGAATTCGCCACTGTAATGCTATCGTTTCATTAAATATAGGTAAATCAGTTATTAGACAGTTATTTTTGCGTGCTGTCCTTTATAAGTAAAGGAATCCTTTTTGATGGTACAGAAAAAGTACGTGCCCATAGCAAAATATGCATTTACCATGTACTAGGCAGAAGTTCATAAGAGATATATCTTTATTATAGAATATGTACTTGGGATACGGCAACTCGCGCATAGATAAAGTCAATCGCAAGTACAGATTCGTCTGACTGGCAGTAAATAAATCAAAACTGATCACTAACTGACATACAACATTTTTACTCGGGATCCCGTTTCTTTTTTGTCTCTCTGTTCCTCCATAGAAAAACCCGTGCTTTTCCACACAATTTTCCCGGAGAGCCTAACCGCCTTAGAGACCCAACTGGTCCGAGCTCCCTAAAGCTCCCTAAGTGTTTTCAAGCCAGCCACTAGACCCGAGCGTGCCTCTCTTGCTAACGTTGATTGATAATAGTTAACGTTTCGCTGGAAGCTGAGAGTTGGATAGTATAGACGCACGACTGTAGCAATTGAAAAGCGAGAGAGAGAGAGAGAGAGAGACATAAAAGTAAGTCAATGCAAGGAAAAGAAGAAAAAAATCACAGTAACATTCTCGAAACTGCATGCTGCTTTCTCCATTGTCCAGCTAAGCTGCGTGTAACAAAGGACATCCCGTGCTTTAAAAAAAAGATACAAATAAAAAAAACGAACAACTTGACAAAATAAAAGGGATCCACGGTAAAATAATCAACTTTCTCGTACCTTATGAACTGGAGAAAAAAATACGAGATTACGTAAACTCCCCGCCAGTCAAAAAGATATATACACTTGACTGAAGAAGAAGAACAAGAGAAAGAGGAGAAGTAAGAATAATAAAAAGCAGATGAGTAATAAGAGCAACACGGTTTCTTTTCAGACAAAGAAATAAGCCGAAATGCAGTCGACGACAATAAGCGGTCAGAGGGTCAAAGTTAAATCGACAGTCACGTGACACATTATCACCAGAGGAATAGTAATTAACGATAAATGCAAGTGTTTCCAGGAACATTGGAATTCGGTGGATCGCATCCGTTTACCTCTACCAACGTGCCAGAGCATATATTCTTATGTGCCAGGTCTCTTATCTATCCATGTATATCTCTCCTTATCGTAATTGATTATTGTGCCGGTCATTATAAGTCGCGTGAGGTACCATTCGAATCAGAACAAAAATATATGATGCCGACAAGAGCTATAAATCTGTGCTGAGTTTTACCCGTCGTTTCTTCGCTCACGGGCGAAATTCATAAAAGCAAGGGAGTGATAAGATTTCACGAAAAGTTGCCAGGCTAGTGGGCGCTGTTACACGTATCGGTGCGCCTGTTTTGTTATGATGGAGGAGTGAAGTCGCCCGGGACAATTTCATGCAAATTTCACATACGCATACACAACATACGTTAGACAATCATTTATGCATGTGTAGAATTCGTAGAAACTGACCATTCTTCAGTCTCTGAATCAAGATTGTATATATATGTATATTTGTATAACGTGTTTTTAAAAGCTGGGAATTCCTATGGAATCTCTGACGATGACAATGCCAAGAATCTCGACGCCATTAAGAGTGCAGAGAACTGATATAGAATTCAGTCGAATATATTCATCTCTAGTGGATAATACATGGTAGATGGAAACCACGTGCGTCGCGACGCCTTCACGCGTAATTGCAACGTGACAGAAATGTAACGCGTGCTGAACGACAAGGAAAATAATGTCGCACTCTATAGGAGATGGAAAACGAAAGAAAAAAATACAAAAATATATACCAAGAGACACGTGTTTTTTTTCCAAGATGGCGATCACAAGACGGAATATGAAATCCAGGTGGTACAAATGGTAAGTCCATGGAAGATTTTCGAAATAACAGCCCCAATTTGCCCAGCTGCGAGTTGCCACACCCTTTTTCCTGTTACTTTCAGAAAATGTGACCCTGGCACACGTAAGCCGAGAATCCACATGGAGGACCGCGCCCTTATCCCTCGCGACACCTAATTTCGCAAACTAGACGCCCACATCGTGTGCTGGGTGCTAGTTAAAAGTTACCCGGTATATAAATATAGAGAGGGCGAGCGAGGCTTTCCAACCCCGACAGCTGTTCCGGAGGGATGAGGAACACGGGCCACCCTGAAGAATTTGGTAAATAGTCGCGTGACACGCGCTAAGCGTGTCGATACCTACCGAGGAGTTAGGGGTTGTGTTCCAACCCTAAGGGAATATTTTTTTTCAACACTGATTAATGTAACCCCTCACCCTTTCATATATATTAACTCTTTCACTTCCACTGACTGTTCTCCGTCATTTTCTCTCTTGCCGTAAGGTCCCTATTATACCCAAATAAGAAGCGAGCGAGGAAAAGACATTGCCAAAAGGGGAAAAGTCATCGACTAGAAATCGTTATCGATCACGAAAGAGAGTCCCAGGGGTGGAAGGTCTCTACGCTTCACGAAGCAGATAAAATACTCGAGCGACGAATTCCTTTTCAGAGAGATTACACCGAAGGCTGTAGGGTGAATTGAGAAGTGAGAACCCCTGAATGGAACTAAGGTAGCAAGTAAGGGTGGATAGAGGGTGGCATACACAAGGGTGTGCGTACGATTCACAGAGTCAGTATAACGCCTAGGGTGAAAATTCAGAATTGCTATAACGAGCATAAAACATCCCTCGCGGTCGAATATCCTTAGACTCTATCTGTAAGTATATCAAGGTCGCTAGTATATATATATATATTCTTACGCTGGCTTCGACTGTATGTATGTACAGCCAAGGGAAGATTTGAGAACCTCTGACATAGATGGAAGGGTGTGTTCATCTGACTCCGGCAGACCGAGCAACCATGTCAGAAAGGCTTGCGTGGGCCATACGAGTCTGGATATAAAACATCCCCTACGCTACATCCTAAGCATCCATTTATAGGTATCCTGGCACTCTAAAGTGTAACCCACATATCAGACGCCTTTTCTTTTCCCTAAAGAGGAGGGTACGAACATGATGGAAGGCTCAGGGGATAGTCCGACCTAGTAACAAGAGCCCTTTTCAGGAATCGTACCCCAGTACATAAAGGACAAGCAAGCAGATGTCCAGCCAAATTGATATCTAAACCGAAAAAGGCAAAGGAAGTTAATAACTTCAAGAAAATGGATATTGGATTAAAAGTAGAGATAGTAACCGATTCGGAACGTGTCCAATGATCCAATTTCAGTACGATAATATTCCAGGAACATCTATTGGGTAAGACTCCTTTCAGTCAGCTGGCTCCTTCCAGTAGCCGTCTAAGATTTCATTCTAACCGATGAATTACTACAGCGAATTACAGACACCCCCGTCCGTTATCGACAAGCCATTTCAGACTGTATAAAATGGTTTTTTGTCTACCCCCTCATTCTCCCTTACGGCACATAGCAAGAGTACCTCTCTTGCACGATTTCCTGCCAGAGGATGAGTACGTATCGACCCCCGCTGTTCCACTTATTTCTTCCACACGTTCGCGATTAACCCCGTCTAGGTTAAAGTAACTCCAGCAAAGGTTAGAATCGCTTCCCGTACTGTCGAGCATTGCGTAACGCGTGATTTCGAGTAAGAGTATAAAAAAAAGTATTAAAATATACTCGAGCGTCGATTGGGTGTTTTCGAATTTTCATTGTATTCGCAACGACAAGGTAGCAAAAAAGCGTTCAGGCATTTCGCAAGCCATTCGCAACACGAGAGCCTTGGGTTTCTCTATCCACGGGTACGAGTGCCTTTAAGAAGCACCTCCTCCAAAGGTACCTTTAAAGGTGCTAATTTTCCACGCCATAAGAGAGCGCACTAGAGCTCCGGAGTGGCGTTTAGTTCACGTTGGGCATAGTCGCGCCGAGTCAAGTTAAAACTGTGGCCCATTGTTCGGCCGGGAATAGATTCGGATCTGGTTGCAAGAGACGGCAAACCCAGCGGTTCTCAATCGTCACGGTAAGAGAAGCGAGTATGTGTATGGTGAAACGGCCATAGCTCTCGGTTCCTTTAGATACCTTATACTCTCGTTAATGACCGACCCGGGGAGCGTGCCAGAGGTCGAGCGAGGGCGCATTACTCGACTGGGGAGAGCAGCAGGACCGATAATTAATACGAAGAGAATTGAGAGGATCCCGTCTAGACTGAGTTTCTCGTGGTTCACGTTTATTCCCAGCCGACACTTTTCAAAGAGTCATCGCTGTTGACGAGGACGCTCGACACCCTATTTTGCTCTCGACGCGATTCCTTACTTCGAGAAATTTTAACGGGAGGCGTGTCCTTAGAGTTGACGCAATTTAAGGTTAATTGGTCGATTAGTATAAAGGAGAGCTGAAAATTGGCACGACCTTGCCGCGATTCACCAAGCATCGCGAAGAAACGGTATCTCAATAGATATATATATATATATATATATATATATATGCATTTATAGCATAGTTTTATGCACAACGTAGATATACGTACGTGAAGCGGAAAAATTGGAAACGTGAGGATAAATTGTTTCCCGTTAAACGGCCGATTCTTCATATATAAAGAGCGAACGATAATTGCGAAACCTGTGACGAAGATAAAAAGCAGGACAATGAGGAACTGCTGGAAAGACAATGACGTTAAACGGAAGGATACTGCGGGGAGACGATAAACCTCGCGAAGCACAAGGCCAATGAACGTGAACGGAATAACGCGCTTTTCGGAATCCCCTCGATTCACCCCGCGGCACGGTTCTTCCTCATTCTTAAAGAATATCCCGCAGGACGGGTATAAAAAGGCAAGTTCGACCGGGCAAAGGCCTCGCATCGGCTATCTTTATGTTCTCTGCGTCCGCCATGAATTTTCGATAGCCGACAGTCCCACGACGCAACGAGGTCATGCATAGCCCGTACAAATTCCAACAAACATTTTTTACTTCCGGCCACCAGATAGCGCCACGTCGTCAATGAAAACAAATCAAGTTCGAGAGACACGTGTATTCAAAAATTTCTTCATAATTATTTCACACCAGCCAAAATTCATCGCCAAGGATATATAGGTATGACGAAACATGTGGTAAGCCATATTAAACGCGAGCCGAACGAATTGTAAGCGGAGAAATCAGCGATTGGAGCTGAACAGGAATAAGAGGTGGAGAAACAGAAGAAAGGGATGAAGCGAAATTGTCGGAAAATACGTAAAGGACCGGAGAGGAGAAACGAGAACGCCTTCCAGGAGCATTTGAAATTTTCATGAGGACGAAATTGTTCTGGGTACCGCGAGTTTCCACCAAACTTCTAGCCCCCGCTCGTTAAAGCAACCGCACCACTGGCAACCGCCATCACTACCACCGATATGGCAGCACCACCACCACCAGCATCCCTTGGAACAATACCGTTCACACTGGTAACAGTTCGCGTAGTGTACTATACAGTCAGGAAAATTCCTCTAGAAAATTCCAAACGTAACAGGGATAACTAGCTGTGCGACGATATGAAAAATAGTTAGATAATTATTTTAATCAACGGGGAGGAAAGTAAGTTCCGGTTTGCCAAAGCATCCCTAGTAGTTATATCAAAGGGAACATATGGCTGACGAGGCACGCGTCACCAGACGCCTGAATGGTTCACGCCATGAAAACCTTCCAGCGGAAGTCTCTACTTCAATAAGAGTCAAAGTACAATGGGTGTGGCGCGGAGGGTGTGTTGACGCTTCCCCATATAATCCCTTACAGCTAATACGAGTCTCATGCCAACCCTGCCACATAACTGGTTCCTCGAATATCCTAAATTTTCCAGAAACAACTTATATATATATAGTAACTGTACGCTACCTTAGTAAAACGGTTATTGAGTATACATTCTTATGGGAACTTGTGTTCCTATATCACAGCATGACTTTTTCTTCTGGTTAGCCATGGGATCCAAGGATGGCTTAGGTCTCTCCTTTTGCCCTAAAGACCAGGCAAAAGAAAGACTCTGGATAAAAAGCACTCGTTCGGTGCAGACGGTTGAACCCGTTACGGATATAGCCGAGGCTTCTTCAGAGTACGGCTTACGGTATGAGGACGAGGGAGATCGAGGAGTTCCATCAGGGAGGAGAGAGAAGAGTAGACAGAGATAGAGAGAGCCAAAGACAGAAGGAGCGAGTGAGACGGAGTAACTCGTATTTTTGAAACGAACTGCGGACTGCTGCCATATGCCAGTGTGTACGCGCGAGAGGAGACAGAGAGCGGGAGTGACTGAGTGAGAGAGAGTGGGAGGGACTGCAACTGAGAGAAAGAGAGAAAAAGAGCATAAAACGAGGAATGAGAACGACACCGAGAACGGGTCGCGCAGACTGATAATATTTAGAGTAGGCCTGCAGCATCCGTGTGTTCCAGATGCGCTGTCCCGTCCGTATAAATGCTAACGGTTGTACGTTACCACTTTTGACATTGAGACAAGCAAATTCTTATTATATGCATTTTTCTCCCTCGCAACAGCGATAGCTCGATAACGTGGATACTAATCGAGAGATAACGAGATATCGTATACGTGGAACGATAAGTGCGATATGGTGTATTTATAGACAAAATGGAGTAGAGATTCGTTAAGGCCTTGGTTCATTTGAATGTCGCGGCGCTCTGGTGTCATTGACACCCACTTAATTTAGACGAGCTTCCACTTATTGAGATAAGTGTACGTGAGCGAGGCTTCGATCGCCTCTCACTAGTGACTTTTCGAAAGTACCATGGAAAAGAGAGACAAGGATGATGCAGAGTATATAGCGCGAGTGGGGTAAAGAGGAGATGAGGAAAAAAAAGTCATCGAGTACAAAAATGGCGAGGAGTGGGCGAGATCCCGTAAATGGCAGTGGCTATTGTAAGTTGCAGATATTGATCGGGGGTTCGAGTGTGCAACGAGCAAAAGCAGCCATTTTGACTTTCCTCGTCAAGACAGACATCCTCCTCCCGCATCATCCGCGGCACAAATGATCAATGGCGTCGGCCAGCCCTGCAGACACGAGTTATCCGACTTTTCCGCAAAGCTCGGCGTCTCGATTGAAAATCTGCAGTTGTTAAGCGCGTATACTTGGAGAGAGCCAAGAAGAAAAAAATCGTTCGCAAACCAAGATTCAGCCTTGACGATAAAGAAGCGAACCTACACTAAAGGTTCGCCCACACTGCCAGTGTCACTGCCCACACTTGGCACGAGCTTATCCGGGAGTCTCGTTGACTTAACGTTCTTGCCCGCCGCGTATCTAAACCATAAGTAATGCCGTTTCTATGCTAAATGCCGAATCGTCCGTAATTGAGATTTCCTTCAATTATTTCGTGTACCGTAATCACGTGCGTCAGCCATGTCGCTCCTCTGGCTCGGTGAAATAACAACAAACCCTCTGACACAATATACACGCAACGTTAGACGAAAATTGGATATTCAGCTGGAGACTCTGTGATACGTATACCTATAATATAGGTTATATAATACGAACCCACAGGTGAGTGGTGTGGCGAGTGCCTGCTCATCGATTTCATAATAATCACTATAATCCAAGGATGAAGCAGACGAGACGCAAAGACACACTCGAGAGGCTCGAGGAGTCAAAATTGACATAAAGCGTGTCTGGGCTTTGTACTTCCTGCGGTCCGCCGAACCGGAAACCCTCGAGTTTACGTCTCCGTGGTATTATCGCAATATTGTGTGCGTTATGACTAGGAGATTATGAGGGTGAGAGAGAGAGAGAGACAGAGTAGAGGCAAGCAAGAGAAGGAGGGAGGGGGGTTATTTCCTCTTGTTCATCTGTTTATTCAGCCCTGCGCTCAAGCGGCGAAGCCCGTAGGCACATAGTATAGGCATAGTGAAAACCTTTTGTGGCACCAGAGAACGATAAACCCTTGACGATAACGATAAAGCGAGTCAGCTCCACGAGGAACAACGAAGTCACAGTACGTGGACTCGAAGTGTCTCACGAGAAATCTCAGACGTCGATCCTCGAAACGTCGTGACGACGAGTCCTCGTTTGCTTGATATCTGTAATCCAGATTCCGATAAAGCGACAGATATGTCGTACCTATAAATATAGAGACCTCGGTAGGGCATCATTAGAATTTCATGACTCCGACGTTATCAATGATTCCAAGCGTCTGCTATTTTGTGTCGACTTCTATTACTTCACGATCCTTCCAAGAAAAACAAAATATCCTTGTTCCTATTGATCGTACACTCGCTTAGCTCCTTTTCGTTCCTTCCCATTTGGCTCGTTGCGAAGCCACAGATTCCTCAGCATATTTAGCGAGACACGAGACGCGCAATTGAATTAACGTACGCTTCGACGATTAAAGAGGGGAAGAGAAAAGGGAGAGAAAAAAATTTAACAAGAGAAAAATTGACTAGGACAAATCATCACGAGCACGCGCGTGCCAACCACGCTCCGGCAGATACGAATGCGCTCAGATTATGTTATATACACTGACAACGTATAGGGCTTCTTATCATGCGACCGCGTAGTCACGAAACGAAGGAGACACGTGCATACACGTATCCCGTATATACCAAGATTTACACACGAGGATAATATACACGGACGACGCCAAGTCTCTCGCACTCTCCCTATCTCCCTACTGGACGTCGCGACTTATTTCACCTAATTATTCACTCACGACGGCCCGAGAAATTCTTTGTGGACTCCCTGGACTCTTCTGAATTATGGGACGATTAAACTATTACCCTAACAATGGACCACCATCTATATTATTCGTATACCCAACACGGCTAGGAAACTCTGCAAACTACGTCACACGTATTCTCTCTCTTTCTCTCTCTGAATGGTGCAAACTTTAAAGTGCAATGACACGCGACAAAGTCCTTTCTACGATATTTTGGCACTCTACTCCCTTCACTTTCGCCATCTTTCCGACAATCACTCAAATCGCAATAAGTGGCAGATACTCCTATCGAGAAAGCAAAACGCGTTAAGGACGACTGGTGCGTCTATACAAGCAATTGGGGTCTAGAAGCTTGTCCCGAAGGACAAACTATCTTCCTGGTGATGCTTAACGGCCCGAAGGATCGTGCGAAAAGTTACACGATTTTGGGCGCGGCTTCGCGTGCTTTTCGCAGATAAGCCAACAGCCGAGTTTTACTATATACAAAGGATAGAAGCGGTATCATACAGTTGGTATATAGCACGCGTACATAGCTATTATATATACTCCAAGTAAAATAGGCCTGCTGTGAAATAATATCAGCAGCAAACGACGCGCCGCGTTTACGGTAACTCTCTGAGAAATCTAATACGCAAATAACGCGGGAGTTTAGCGTTATTACGTTATTACGCTCATAGCGATTGGATTTTGATGAAGACGATCGATATAAATTTTCTACTTGCACGCCGGCGAAATATCGCCGTTGGACAGGAGGTTGTCGCAATTAGCGTAATTAATTGGACCGGCCGCAAATTAACAGCGATAGGATATTCAATCGGTGCTGTAGAGAGCATCGAGAATTACATTAACGATTTGCCAGCCGCTGGTAGACACAATAATCATAATATTAAAAAAATTATTCAACAACTCTAAAGTACATAAAGAAACGCAGCGTCGAGAGAGGCTTGTGCAAACTTTTCTTTTGTTTCATCTCCCTCGCGCTTAACGAATCGCAGAAAATGAATGCTCAGTGTATAACGAGCCAGATCAAATAAATCCGCCGTAAAGAGTGTATGGTTCCGCGAAGATATCCCGTGAAATGCAAACTTTTTCTATTTCTTTTAAGGCAATACTATTATTTCCATTCACTATACGGGAAACTGGCTTTTCCTCGACGAGTCAAGAAAAGCGTGCAGGCATCTTTATAATCTTTTTTTTCTTCACGTTTTTTACCTTCCTATCCCATTTCTCTATATCCATTGTCGATAATCGATTCTCCGTGCTATAACGTCACGGCTGTAGTGTAACTATATACGGGGGTGTACGGGAACGTGAATAGGGGAACTGGTTTTCCAGACAGAATCAAGAATTTCCATCGACTCGCTCTACGTCAAGGATACGCGACTACGAGGTGGATCGAAAGCCTCTTTAATTATTCCTTCAGAGTTTCATGACGGTAACGACGTTTTCCAGCGCGCCACTTACCTGCTCGTGAGATATTTCGCAATCTACCAGAGAGCCGTATACCAATCCGCGTTCATATTGCCGAGTCTACGACTCCGTGACTCTAGCGATTATTAACCCAAAGGAACAAAGCATTTATTTCTCTCGCTATACTCGTATATATATAAACAGTCGAGCATCCGAGTTTCCATGAGGATCGGTAGCTAACGGTCGTAACAGCCAGTGAGAATTTACAGTTAGTCAGTTCAGCCTATTCGTACTGGCCACCATGTCAGATTGCTTGACCGTAATCGAAGATAATTGTACCTTCTTACCGCTGACAGCGATAGATTACCGTAGTGACCTAAATTTTGTTAAAAAAGAAAAAGAAAAACAAAGAAACAGGCTTCAAAACGACGGATGCTGCGATGATGTATTGCATTTCCTGCAGTGGGAGCCATCGACGTGTAATAATTTATAGGGTAATTCTCCGTCTCCCGGGGATATACCTTAACGCTGTTCGATTTTTCTAGAGGATATGTACCGTCGAGCGACTCGAGTGCTTGTAAAAGTTTCATACCGATAAACCCGAGTCATCGCGAGGTAATGCGATTCTGCGAGTCCCGCGAGTGACACTAAAAGAACTCGTTAAGTAGAAAATCGGATTGCTCCAGTGGATACTAACCTATATTTACCTATAGACAGCTACACCAACGCTCGAGTCCTTTAAAATATCCTTCCCGTGAGCCTGTGGTGCAATCTTGGCGTAACGTGAAGGAGTATTTCCCACAACTACACTATGCCGGTGTAGTGTGAAGGAAAAGGCGGGGAGAGGAGAGAAGAGGAGAGGTATCACATCTTCCACACGAGTAGACAGAATGAATAACGAATGACTGCCTAGGCGACCGATGACTCAATTCCCAACGACTCAGAGATTCTAAGTAAAGTGAACGATACCGGAACGTGACAGGGACCTCTACGAATTTCTGTTTTCTTGTAATAAAATATATTATGCAAGCACAGTGTAAGATAATTAGATAAGTGATGATCGGTATGAATGAATACGTGCGCCAAATTATTATCGCGATTTCGGCTTCCGCTTCCGGGAGCGACGTACATGGCCGTTCAATACAATTCCGTGGCTATCGTTCATTCACAGTCGAAGGGGCCTCTCATTGGATTAGCGTTTAATCAGTCACGGACCGCAGTCTGGGAGTCAATGCGTTACGTGTCATCGACGAAAGCGGAAGTCAATGTTCCATTAAATTTGGTTAGGGTAAAAATCATAGCCAAGGAGAAAACGTCGGGTCGGTCAAGCTCAGATATTATTGATTTTGAAACAGTCTGCAGAGTGTAGTGATCAATTAATGTCAAGGAGTTCAATTTCATTTGAGCATCACTGGGGATTTTCTTCCTTCGACTTTACCGGAAACGTCTCTGTCCTCGTACAGGAGAGACAAACTAACCGGAACCGATACAGGATGCTGGCTTGAAAATACTTCCAGGACTTTTTGTCACGGGAGTAATGTACCAGGGTGCTTTTTTACGCCTTTCTCAGCCAGGATGAGATAAATGGAAGTCCGAGTCCGGATAGAGGAACCGGAACGAGACATTTCGCCGGAGTAAATAAGTCTGTCGAGCGAGGATTAATTAAACTGTGATTTAGCGAATTTTTTACCCGGCTATTTTACGTCTCTTACTGTTACCGGGTGGACGTGTGGTTGAGACAAAAAATACGAAATATTTAACAACGGATATATCTTTATTAGAAGGAATGACAAATGGGGCTCCGCCTTTTTACGTAGGGAAGTCCCAATGACCTCATGACGTCTACGTAAATGACAAGGGCACCTTTCCTTTGATTAATATATACAAGATTTTTTCAAGCGATTAAGAATATGGATTAGTTGCGTAAGCGTTACTGGAACAGAGTAAATAATTCACTCAGTTCAAGAGGACATTTTGAAAAGTATTTCAAAGCTCAATGGCGCGACAGACCTTGGATTAATTGGATAAGCGTATACGTTATTTCATATTTATAATATTTGCCCATAAATTCTCATCGTGCCCCTTTTCATAGGCAGGGTGCTAGGGGGGAACCCTCGTCGAGCAGCCGCCATCCCCAACAATGGATGTAAATTCTATGACGCGCTTTTGTGCGTCACGACCCATTCACGAATAAACTTTATTCTTTATCGTTAACTTATTTATTTTGATACTAAACGATCGGATATAATGGCCACTCGATCGGTATATGTCACATTACTCATATACCATGTATCCGTCTTGTTATTTGTTAACGCCATGAAGAATGCCGCGCCATTTTTTTCTTACCCCTCGCTGGACAAACATATTGATCACAACGCAAGGCGTAGAGCACGAATAAATATTTGATCTTAACGTGCAAATCAACTTGTTACTTTTAAAGTAGAGCGTGAATTTTTGCGCGGCCCATTTCGGACCGCCCACGTGATCCGCTTTATTTGCCAAATGGGCGCGTAAAACGTGCTACCACTTTATCGTTTTACTGCCGACGACTGTTTTACTATGGGGTCCACTTCAACACTGTTTCTAAAAATATTTAGATCAGAGATGAGCAAAGTATGTACCTACTATATATATAAATAGGAAATATACCGATCAATCTTATCGATAATAACTATACCCAACAGTATCAGATAAAACAAGAGGAGTATTGCATCTGAGAAAACAAATTCTAGTAAAAGTCACCATAAGAGATCAATTTCGCAGGATCATAGTGTAGCCGTAATAGTCTGTACTGAAACAGGTAAAAAGAAGCTGAAGCGATCTTAAAGTTTCAGAAGTCGTCCCGCGAGGGAAAACGGGACCTTTCTTCACTTTCGCGCTCCCAAAAACTTTTTTCGAACGACAATTAGAGTCCAAAAAAGGGACAAGGACGCGGTCCTCGACGATCCTGAAACTTAAACTTCTCCCTGGCCGTCGATTTTCAGGATGTAACTCGAAAACAGGGTTACCTTGACGAAATCAATCGTTTCACTTCGCGTAGCTGTCAAACAGAAACGGAGGTTTGAAGTTAAAAAAAAATAAAACTCACCTTCATTTTCCGTATGAGTGGCGGCAATGCTTACTATTACCAGTAGCACCAAAATGAGCACCAATTTCCACTTCACCGTCCCACTCTGGCATTGCGCGTCTCTTGAATTCACGCACCAGATATCACACGCCATATTTCCCTCGCGATTATTCGCAATGTCTCACGCGAACCTCATGACGACTGTTTTTACTTTGGCTTGATATAATACACATCCACTCCGAACCGAGCTTCCAGCACGACTGCTTCTAGCGCACAGACTGTTGCGACACCTCTGAAGTTGCCCAGAGTGGATACTGCCTCTACACCCCGCACACCCACAGCCTGTACCCACACGCGGATTCAGAATCCCGAGGATAGCCGACTATGCACGAGTATTGCCGAACGCGTGAATACATTACGACTTGCTTCCTTGCCGCGGAAATTCGATTCACGATGAAAAGAGCCCTTGCATTTCCTATCTCGAAGACTCCTGGGTCAATAAGCTTTCCACTCGACATCCGTGCACCTGCATGAAACTTTATTGTTTAGTAATGCAGTTGCATTTCCTTGTATCCTGTACAACTGTAGATTTTTTAAAAGTAAATATTCAAATTTTTATTGGAGAAAAATACCACGGGCTTTTTTCCATATATATTATGTTTGATATAATTTATTGATTTGCTTTTTTACTTCATGGTACCCGTCCGACAGCGTGGCTTGTTGTTTCTTTCTGAATTGTGTGAAGTGCACCTGTACTGTATGGCATTTGTAGTTATGACGAACGAGTGATAAACATGGTAGCTATGGAGATATTGAACAAACTTTTTATCCAAAGTGTATTCTATACAGAAAGCTAGGCGGTTCAGTTTCTCTTCAACCATGGATAAGATGCGAAGGAGTTTAATTGAGGATATAGCCAAGGAACATCAGCAAAAGGAGATTAATGTTTCCACGGACTTAATTTGTTTTCTGGTACAATGATAAATATCTCTTGCTTCCCATTCCGCTAATACGAAAGTTCGAAATGAAATCTCGAAAGAGAAAAATGGTTGCAGTTAAGCTTGACACTTTTAAATCCGGAGTACCGGCTATTGAAGGATGAAGATCCAGCGGCGATCCAAATAAAAAAGAATAAAATCATCAAGTTCATCACGGAAAAATTACACGATCAAAGCAGACCAAGTCTAATGACTATCAAGATCCAATTATACTTCTCTAAACACTATATTCATCGAGGTAAAAGAAATAAATCATTTCACCAAAATCAATATTAATCAAATTCTTCAACAGAGGATATCGTCAGAAAGCACAGATTATCCCTGCGCCAAAAAACTGGCCCATTAGTGACTGAAATCTGCGAAAAGAATTACGTGATAAATGATCAAGACATCGAGAAGCTTTATCAAAAAATTCTAGTGGTCATTACACTGTTGAGCGGCCTTGGAAATCCCACGACAGCCTCAGTTCTTAGGTAACATTACCTTTACTAGGACAATTCAATTTTCAGGACAACGTATGCACTTCTCGCGAAATCTCAAGCACTTTTCAAAGTTGCTCCTGCAGTGCAAAAGTTTCCTTCTGGTAATTCGAGCAAGTTTCCTGGAAGAGCACTTTGCTTCGCTCTTTAGCTTAAACGTAAGTGCGATTCTTTTAAGGGAAGTCGCGGTGGCCTTGCAGAGTGTCTATCAGCCATCAGAATTGCGGTACTTTGTCACTTTGTCCAAGTCCGAGAAGGAGGAGCAGCTAATGGAGCTAATGTGCATAGTTGCCGGAATTCGCCTCTTCAACAGAGATTGTCAACGTGGAGGTGAAGGAATAGACGATTGTAAGAGTTTCCCAGAATCCCTTTAAAATTTAATAGAATAATCAATAATAAAAAAAAAGGTGGAAAAAAATAACAACAAGCACAATCAGTGCCAAGTGTATTACAGCACGCGGTGACCAAGACTCAGGCATCCATCTTAGAAGTACTGGAGGCGTTGATGAAGAAGGTTTACAAATTAACAGCAGCAGTTGACAATAAGTTGATCATCCAGTCTGATAATGAAGATGACGTCAATTGTGTTATCAGTAAGGAATTGTCAGGTGACGTCATTGGAGAAAATATCGAATGGGCAATTGAAATGCTCGCCGCAGCAAGACAGCAGGAGATCTACATCAGGTTACATATAAGATGTATACATAACCTATTCGATATAAAAATTTTAAGTCATTATAATGGACTCTCCCGGCTCGATTTGTACTTCAGAAAATTACTCGGGGACGTGGAGCACTGCGAGAATGAAATAAAGTGTCTCGTGCAACGTCTTCAGGGACGACTCTTCAAACTTCATGACACAGTCCGATACAAAACCGCCATTCCTACTGCTCAAGTTTATGTGCGTTTTACGAGGCTATAAATGTTGAATCCAGGAGGATTTGACGGTGTCGATATTCACGCAAACGTGACGGACTATGATCTGTTTTCTGTTTCAGCCTCAGTTTATTGATCTGGCTGATATATGGATGAGGCTGCAAGACGAGGTGATTGTCTTGAGTCAGATCAATGGCTTCCTATGGCAGCTACAGAAATTAACTGACAAAGTGCGTAATTAAGTCCCTCCTGGCAATATACAAACATTTTGTATAATTGATGTCTTGTTTCGTATTCGAGCCTCTTATCGTCATATCATTGTTTCAGAATACGATAAATCGCGAAAAAATAAAACTGGACGAGATGATAAGTGGTCGTGCCGTATTAACTGATGCTGAGCGACTAGAACAATCTATGGGACAAACTATAAGTAATTTTTTTACCTCAAATCAAATAAAACTATTCCAGCATCATGACGTAGCAAAGAATTATTAATCTATTGTATTGATCCAAACGGTCCAGGAATACTTTAGTAGATATTGATCCTCTATCGAACGATACGTAATAACGATACCGTATAAATGATTTTCAAGATGACTGCGGCGAGTGTCTAATATTTTATCCAAGCGTGACAAAGGATTTCGATAAGATCAATCTGGAGGTAAGATTTATCTTAAGTCCAAATCTCAAGCATCTAATCATACTATGGTAATCCTCTCAAGTTTCTTGGGTTCTGCGCGTGGACCTTCGCAGTTGGTAAAGGCGCCTTGGTACCTGGCAATCCAAATATAGGTGTCGTCCAATGGAGAGGAAAGTATTTTGCTTTCAGTTCGGTAAATGCAGCACGCAAATTCGGTCAGGATCCAAACAGGTTCGGAAGGCATAAATTCACTTCTGAAAATACCACTGGGGAACCAGACAGCAACCGTACTATTAATCGTTACCATAACAGGTACTTGTACGAGGCGCTGGATTTCGTCAGGCGTCATCCTGAATACATACACTTGCTCCAACTGTACGAGGACATCTTGTCGATGAGAAATCACGAGGAGTATGTTTGCTCATCCCCAAGACTCCACTTCTCGATGAGACTTCAATTCTCCTTATACTGGTTGACATAAAAATATTTTTTACAGCATCTCGTCAGAGGGACCCCAACCAAAAGTTCAAAAGGATCAAGGTATTCAGACGGAATTGCACGTGGTACCGTTTCGAATTGATAAAAATTATACATTCAGCATTTGGGAGTACAGACGAAGAGCACTTCAATTGGTAATATTGATATCGATCAGAAATATATTGATTTAAAATTAATATTAATTGTTGAATATCATTGATTCATAGGCTAATATATCCCAGTGCGGAACCAAGAGTACACAGACGTACAAGTCGCATTTTAGAAGTGGTGTTTACGTGCAGGCTGCTGTACCACGCGACAAAGAAGTTCAAACAAGAAAAGATAATTGCAGTAATACAACAAGAGAGGATACCTTTATTTTTGGATTGCGCGGTAGACGAAACAACGCACAACGTGTTCTCTCCTTGTTGAAGGACAATGGACAAAACCTGTGAGCTTAATACACTTGCGTGAGCAGAGATACGTTAGTTGGTAAAAGAAAGAAAAATATATGTATACTACTATGCTGTTGCATTTTATAACAGACCAATTTCCTTTTCCCTGTTTTACACAAAAAAAAAGCGTCTGGGGTACGATAAAATTGGCACGTGATACGTTTTTAAGGTCTCGAAGAAACTGTTGTATTGTTTAGGTTTTTGTATACTGGACGAAGTAATGCAGACTTAAAAAAAAAATGAAAGCAATATTTTTAATCAGACATGTTTTCAAGTACACTCACGGAACATTACGACTCGTATGATTCTTTTAGAAAACATAAATCAATATTACTCTTATCCATCCATAATCGTTATAATAGGTTCATTTTTTTCTTCTTTCTTTTTGTTTCGAATAATGCTTTCGGCCAGTGGCAAATGCTCGTTGATTTCCTTTTTTTTCGTTTTGGCTTCCGTCGAGCGCTTAGGCCAGCTTTAATTAATTTAATATTCGAAATACATAAGTTTTCCCGCGCGACGAGGAATGAACGAAACCGTTTCCGGTTCTGATTAGCGCACCTCGTCTCGCGGCCCTATCTTATTCTCTACTCCTCACCAATGCGCAGAGTTCACATACTGTGCACATTACTGTGACTTAAAACGTGTATTATATCGTACCTTTTTTTTTTAATGAATACATCACTTTAGCATTAAATCTTAAAAGTTAGGTCAATTTTTACACCAAAAAACCTACATTACGACGACAATTAGTAATTACACGTTAATACAATTAAACTTCGCTTATTAATTCATTTCAGTGTATATTGTAACTATTATACAGAAGAGGTACAGAATGTTGATTTCATTTTTTTACTCTTCGTACATTTCTTTTTTCCTCATCTCTTCATACAAGTTCATTGTTCTCGGGAATTAAACGTTTTGCGTTGATTTTTCATACATTTTTTTTAATTTTATTCTTAAATCCTTTCCCTTCGCTTCAACATCTTTTGCCGGTTAATTACAACTGTTGTCGATAAGTCATCAACGTTTAAAAAAAAAAGGAAAGAATTCAGAAAAAATATTCTTACAGATATATCCATAGAGGATATGGCTCGAGTTTATCATCGATTACATTGACGTCATTAATTCGAATAGAATGCAAATGAAAGTAACGTGTCATCACATGCATTTGGGAGATCGATAAGTGTTTGTATCAAGATCGGGATTACGATTAGAAGGATTAAGGATTAGGAATGGGATCGGGAATTAAAATTCGGATCTGCATTAGGACATTTCATTCCTACCTTAATGAACGATCGCAAAAGCTCTGTGTTTAGCTATATATTGAGAATCAAACTTCCGTTGGCTCGTTATCCTTTATATATCATATATGTGTACATATACATATATATAAATATAAAATCAATTCAAACGAGTGGCCCTGTCTATCATCCACGACGACCATTACTCACAGGATTGACGACCGTACGACCGATCGATGCTAAGAAAAAAAAAACCAGCTAGAAACGTTATTTCCAGAAGATTGTCACTTTCGAATCAGGACGACAACCGAGTGCCAAACGCTTTTTACTGTATATGTCGAAAATCCTGGAGGGAATTCAGCAGTACCGTGACTTGCGCGTCAATACGCATAAAAAAAAAATTGTCGCACTGTAAATAGCGTCCGCGTATCGCGTTCACGGTACAACATATGTATAATCGCTTCGTGGAGACCACATATGGTTATAAAAAAATTTTTAAATGAAAAAAAACATTCGATATAAACTGACATAAAAACGCCGTGCTAACTTAGCGGCCAATATAATCTTTATCTTCTACATTTCAAGTTCACCAAAACGCTCGTGATAACTGCCGACTCTGCTGAGCTATCCCCCTCCCAAAAAAAAATACAGTGAAATTTGTCACTTGGATCTCTCATTTTCTCCTTCTCTTGGCAAGATACTACTAGAACATGTTTGCCAACTTACACGATAAACCGCCGTTGTCAAAATCGTTGTTGGTGACACGGCGAAGTCATCGAATGAATTAATCGCTCGATTGAAAAGGGGGATGGTAAAACGTTAATAATGCCCATGAAGGTATAAGTTTTTTGTTGTTTGCACATGCTAGCACGCACCACCGTGTGATGGGAAACGGGAGCAGTTACCGCAGTCGTTAAAAGTAAATCGGAATGGCATAAAACGATGTTGATGGGAGGAATGAGTGGTAGTGGGTGGACTAGGGTGGCGGGAGGGAGAGGGGCTCAGAAGTCTTAACTCGTGAAAAAGATGTGTCCATCGTGTGTAAACGTGTATGTATATGCATGTATGTATCATGTGAGAAGATGAAGAGAGATGCGTGTTACTTCGTGGAATATGTTATATTGTGTTTATAACCTGATCTCGGGATTCGCGACGACTTAGTCTACAAAGTGGTGTTTGAGGTACTTCATCATACCGAAGGTCCTGAAGCGTTTCACGCCAATTACCTTCATCAGTTCGTCGTCGCAGATTGCGAACTGCTTGTTTTTCGGATCCTGCAATATAAGAAAAAGAAGGTAGTGATACGTTAAGTGGAAACCTTGGACAGGATGAAGGTTTACGATTAAGAAATATATTGCTCGAGAATTCGATGAGCATGAAAATGCAGCTGGGTTAATTATAAGGGAATATAATTGCTGATTGATATGGGATCTTTGGATAAAGGGCTTATACTGAATCAGTGATGAGACATATTCTATACAATTTCTGCGATATACTTGGTACCGTCGAGTGTCTTTGAGAAATACTTACATAAAGATCTCTCTCTTTGATGATACTCCAGATCTTCTTGACGACTTCGTGTCGAGCCATTTGCTCGGCTCCTACGACAGCTGCTAAGTCTGGAGATAGCGTGATTGCACGTGTATATCCGCCACCTTTTCCTTTAGGAGCACCTTTCTTTGGTGAACCGGTGCTCTTCTTGTTCTTGGTCCAATCCTCATCACTATCGCTGTCACTTCCCTTCTTCTTACCCTTCTTACTGGGCTTGGCTAACAAAAGAATCATACAATCATTTCGTGCATTCAAAATTCTAAGAGGAACAAAATTCGAGGGCACATGGAAAGAAGAATAATTAATTTTTAAAACTTCGTACTCTTCTTAGGAGTGGACTTAGTCTTCTTGGGACTGTACTCCTCATCGCTGGCATCGTCGTCGCTAGCACTTTCCTCGTCATCGGACGATCCCTTGCTACGTTTGCTCTTGTTCTTTTTGATTGGTCCTCGTTTGGCGGGCTTCTTTTCTTCTTCTTCCTCTTCTTCCTCAGATGCCTCTTCCTCCTCTTCCTCGCCATCTTCGGACTCCTCGCTAGCTGCCTTCTTCTTCTTCTTGCCGCCCTCTGGATTCTCTCGTAGACATTCCATTACCAAATCGTCCATCTCCTTCTTCCTATAACACATTCGACTTACTACTTCGTGCGAGTTCTTGCTATTGGAAAATTTTTTTCTCTTCGGTATATAGATTTCATATACTATACATTTTATTTCTGATTGTATCACAATACTCTACGTTACGCAGCTATGTAAAGACAATGTCGGTGGACTACTTAACGTAATAGTCTACATTTGTAAACTGGTGCTCTCCTTATACCTAAATAGATTATCTTGTTTATGTGTGTAAGAGGGGGAACGAGGTGGCGGCTTAGGTGTATTCAGCCCCACGCAGAGTCCCTCATTTTGATCTTGGATGCAGTTCTTCTGAGCTCCTGCATCGTTCGATTGCACAAGCTTGTCGAAACGAGTGTTTCTACTGCATCCATTCACATGCCGAGGGTACATTATGGGTGATTATACAGAATATATAGATTCAATAAAAGTCAAAGATAGTCAAGGGTTAGTTCTCTTAAGAGTAACAGTTAACACAATGGAAAATATATTACAATGTCTAATTATCAAAGCAACAAGATTACGTCAGATCTCTTATCCTGTCAAGATATCTTTCACATACTTATATTCTCATGCACTTTGCAAGATTACTGTAGTAGTAATGGAAGCTATCGCGTGATTGTAATACTTTGTCCTTTTGATTGATATGTGATGCATGGATGTAAAACGGTATCTCATCACGGATAAATTTTTTTTTCACAGGAATTGGTTACATGCTAGTTCAGCAGTTTAGATTGAATGCTGATAATTGTGATATCTGTAATTGATATTACACTAGGATATATTTATAGAGTGCAAAACAAAAGTTGTAATCCCAATGATAATAACAAGTACACTGTGCTATCATTATTTCAGCAATAGAGCCAGTTTGAATACTAACGATTTACGTGTCATGTTATTTATGTACTATCTGAAAAATAGATTATTAATTCATGAAACGATATAGTAAGTCAAACATAATTTGAAGCTTCGTGTTATAATACTTTTTAATGAGTCAAATGTAATGAATGCATTACGAAGAATGAAATAAATGTTTTGTTACCATCGTATTCTTCATATTACTAAATGGTATACCTTTCTATAAGACCGATGCCCATCTTGTCTTCGATCTGCTGTCTAATTTTCTTTGCAGACATCGTTGTGAGATCAGCATCCTTGAGGATAGCTGAAATAAAGAATAACAAAATGAGTACGCTACTCACTAAATAAAACATTGTACAAAAATCTATCAAAAATTATTGCAAAATATTGATATAAACATATCCCTGTATCATAAATCTATTTTAACATCATTCAATGGTAAGTAACATTTAGTGAAGCCATCTTTAACAAAATAGGATATTAGATAGTAATTCCTTCTCACTATGTTTACTTAGTAAAAAAAACAATTGATACATCATAAGAATATGGTGCTCAAGTGGTCATAATATTTCTAAATATATTTTATGGAATTTATCTTATAAAATATAGACAATGTAAAATATATATAAAAATCAACACTCCACGATGGGTCAAAACGATGAACGCATTTTACGGACGGCCATCGATAATCTAGTTTCCCGCGGCTGGAATATAGTAAATATCGAGCGCAGATGGCTGCACTCTGTAGGAGCGATGAACAATCGACCGGAGGTTTTTCATGAAAAAAATGTCTGATAGTAAGCCATATTAGTCCAAGAGGTATGCGAACTTATGCAAAGAAAAGGTCACTTTATACAATTAACAATTATCAAACGAATTTCAAAAGCAAGAACATCGAAAATAATTAGTGACATATTGGTGCTTGGTGGGAGATTGCTGGGTACGCGAAGTGCGCAATGCCTTTTTGTAGTAAATATATGTACATATTCGTAGAAAATTCGAGTAGTCCATTTGGCCTATAACCAAAAGATATATATACACTAGGCGTCTCCCAGTATTAATAATCTAATACGGCGGGAAAAGTTCAAAAAACAGTAAATATCTTGCGACAGAACGGTTACCAACGGTCATGGATTATCAGAAGCGTAGGAGCAAATTTTCGCGGGAAGCCACAGGCGTAACGCACTCGAATCCCATAATGACCGTTTACGGGCAAACGCAAAACAAGATACTCGATCTAGGATACATAAGTTTCACGAGAGAAACGTCGTTTGGAATAAAGAAAAAAAATCAACGAAAAGAGAAACACCGGAGATATCCAAGGCGTATGAGGGTCTGACGCGCCGCCAGCACCACCGCTAGACGCGTCACACGAAACACAGCAAGGACGCCCCAGAAAAGTGAACTTTTCGTGAAAACCAGCGGGAAATGGTCATCTGCCCATTGGGGGCAAAAATTTCTTCAAAAAATCATCCTCCAGTTACACGAAATCGATATTCTCCACAGTATCTCCATCTGCTGCTACACTAGTAGAAAATAAATCGAGAGCTCCGTATAATGGCCGGCGTGGGGCACGCCACTTTGCCACATACATACGTGCGCGCTAAAGTCCTCGATATCGCAAGAGTAAAGACCCCGATTTTCTACGTATTCATGCTCGCGTGCCCAGACAAAATACACGTAGGGTCCTTAAACTATTTCAGATATATTAATTTCCTTAAGCAGAATACAGTATATCGAAGGATATTAAGACTTACCGGTGATCTCCTTACGGAGCTCGTCCTTGGATATATCGGACATACTGATGCTTGTCGCTGTGCGTTCTGATGCCAACTGAGCCGATGCCGGCCGCGGACTCCCGTAGCGTCAGTGAGTACAGTCAAGATGGGCACGATGGGAGCCAGTGCTTTCTCGACGCTTATTCGAGAACGAATAACTCTTCAACGAAGGGATAAAAAGGAATATGATATACACCGAATCGTATCAGTTTTTTACGTACTACAATTTTCTTATGACGCCCCACTCGTAATTTTACGATCCGAAGGATCTGTGTGGAATATTCTTGAGTGGAGAGAGATGGATTTTTCAATGGGAGTGTACCTCTAGCGAACGCTCGTGCCTACCGTGGCGTCTGCGGTACACTCGAGTGATATTATACTCGTCGTCCACTCTAGAATATTCATCTTTGAAAATCCATAACTCCTTTGTCTTACTTTAAAACAGGATACTATATACACTAAATCGGACTAACTTTTTTTTCTCTACAAGTTTCTTATGACGCCCCGTGCACAATATTGCGATTTCTGATCACGATTTTAGATTTTTCTCAGATAGCGCGTCAGCTTTATTCGACACGACTGTACCCAGCGGCCACTTCGGCTTTACGTAGCGTTAGGGATACAGTCGCGTCACGTGATGACTATTCCACCTTCGAAGAAACTCATTTTCAAAAATCCATATCTTCCAAATTATTTAAACAATATTAATGTGGCAAATCGGAAATCGTAGCTGTTTTTTTTATCTAAAAATTACGTATTACGTTTCGATGATAAACTTGCCATTTAGCTTTGGTATTTTAGATTTTCTGGATGCTGCGCTACATTATCTTTGCCCGTGACAGTTCCGCGATGTAGTGATTGGCTCCTACATATTGTATGCGGTACACTCTGTTACAATTAGCTTGCACAGGCTCTATGGAAATAGCAATTTCCTATACGCGTAATGTGATTATTGTACGTCAAAAAGGATTCTTATATTAATCAATCCGGATCAACTTTCTATGCTTAGAAATTTTCTTAAAATGCCTTGCGTTCGATAATATGATTTATAATGACAATATGTGATTTTGCCGGGTCGCGGTGTCATATTATTTGGCCGCGACTGTCCGAAGCGACCAGTTGGTTTCTTCGTAGTATCAGAGGTACAGTAACGTCAGGAGATAATGAACGAACTTTGGATAAAGCATAAGTTCGAGGCTGGATATCTTTGAAGGCTTGCGTTAAAAATTAATACTGTATACACAAAATCGTGTCAGTTTTTTATGCTCTAAAAGTTTCTCATGACGCCCCACGCACGATTCGATGATCTAACGTCTCCAGGGTGATCGTCCTGTTACGTAGCAGGCAGAACTTTTGTGTCTGACTGTCCTGCACTTGGCAGGTTCACTTCGTGGCTGATTTCTCTGCAAAATCTCATATAAATTTATTTTGCAAATGGTGCGAATATATGTTATATATTTTTCTCGATCGATTGGCAGGTTTACATTCTTTTATTTTCATCGGATTGTCGTATTTACTCCTGACAGATCGGATACATAATGCCGCCACGGGTGTTTGAACGCTTCAATATGGCGCTCGTATTTTTCGCGCACACTGATGCATTCATGCCTCATGAGTAAAGCAATGGTTAGTCTAATAAGATACTAAATATTATATGAACCACCACAATAGTACTATGTATAATTTTGAGAATCACCAGGTACTCGCATTCTAATTTCTCTAAGGGAAATCAATAATATTACGCATTTTCTCGGAAAATATTGTTTTCTCTCTCAATTTAGTGTCATATCCGGCGTATCAAGGTAGATCGTTGTTACACCCTCGCAATGAGCAAAACTTGGATGCAGCAGTGTCAGTAATTCATCACTTGAATTGTTCAGACTTGGTATTGCATTATTATAATAAGAAGCTGCTATTTTCTTTGTTATGTAGAAGCCACGAAATATGGTTGCTGATTTGTCTCGGAAATATTGATATTTTCGAAGCGTTGGTCTACTCGTGGCGCCATCGAGAACTGCACGTCTAATCGTTTACAGTGATGCTCACGTTTGCCGGCAGATAGAGCCGTTGTGGCTAATGAAAAGCTGCGGGAACGTTCCGAAGTCTGTTGTATAATGAAAGCCACGAATAGCGTTATGTCTTTATTACCTTCTTTTGTTTAGTGTCATACTTTCATAATTATTTCAATGCAATTAATGTAAATTACGAGTAATCTGTCAGTTTTATGCTACTTCTATCTCTTGATTTGGAACCAATTAAAAGTAACAGACTGACAAATGTTATTATGAGTAATGAATTGAAAAGCATTCTAATCATAAGAATTAGTGACTTTTAACTTTCCACATTTTTTTGCACAATGCAACTTAACTTGATTGCCTGAGGTGAGCATAATAAAGTAAAATGCTGTTTTCGCTTCCTTTCCATTGCAATTAAGTGATGATGACTATTGTAGGTATTGTGGACTCAGGAAACACTATCATTGACCGAAGATAAATATATTAAACATCTATCGTTGACTGAAGATAAATAGACAAGACATCTTACCGGGTTTGATGTCACGTAACCGTCGGGAAGTTAGCGCTGGAAAATTAAAATTTATATGTTTATAATGCCTAAAAAATTGCTCCTTAAATGCT
>JARQST010000288.1:578830-616335 GCA_030142225.1 Pachycephus smyrnensis | reverse complement strand
GAGCATTTAAGGAGCAATTTTTTAGGCATTATAAACATATAAATTTTAATTTTCCAGCGCTAACTTCCCGACGGTTGTCACGTAAGCTTGGGTGTTGCGGACACCCGTACTTAGAGTTACCGACGGAAATGCCACTATTATAAATGCACCGAAAGATGGTGCTGACTACTTAACAAACGCGTATTAACAAAACACCAATGAACGGGAAAATTACACAATACATAATGTCGTGCAACGGATTACTAATGTACCAATACGTATTCTGATTACCTACTGTCAATTACTCAAAAACTACAATACTAAACTTAGTCGGTAAAACAGCAGCAAAATGCAACAGCAAGATATTGCAGAATGCATAATCCACCCTGTAACCGAATAAGAACTTAAAGGAATCACGTCGAGAGTACGCTGAACGACAATTTCACAGTTTTCAGATTTCAGGTTTAGACAGTTCGGGCGGTAGGACATGAACTTATAGTTCTGGTATTATTATTGCTATTTGGTTGCACCATGACCTCCTTTTACATGGCGCACATGCAACCGTACTAACCGATTGTGAAAACATCGACCCGAAAAACGATGTAATTTATTCGCAGGAAACGGATTCCACTTGAAGGTGTCCTCACACCGAGTACTGTCCTTGGGTTAAAGCTAATCGCACAACACGTCATCATCAGAACGCTCTCACCCCATCATAAATAAAGGTAACCTCATCTTTTCGCTTCTAAACAATCTAATTCGTTCACACTTCAAAAGCCATCCCTCAAAATTCCCCCAAGAGCAAAATCCTTATACATCCCAACAAATTCAATCTGACAATAGAATCATACGAACAGACAACAAAAAGATACCAAGAGAAACTTCATAGAAACTTAATGATAATCGACACCCTGTATATAACGTCAATGTAAATTTTCGACAGCAGTAACGATCGACGTAGTAAACGTGCACAAATTCAAGGTGCATCGCTCTTCCCTTAGTAATATATATGTATACGAATACATACATATATATCTATATACATATACGTTTCAGCCTCTTGTCACGTGTACGTGTCAGAATCAATATTTGGCGTCACTGGGTTATGATAACGCGGTCTGTCGGTACTATACATATGATAATACGCTATACTCGCTTTCGCGGAATTCCACTTGGAGGTTAGGCGTATATGCACATACATGCATGTGCAATATGACCGGATCGAATTTTATCACTGCGTGCAATCGCGCGCGCGCCATTCGGCCCGTATAAGACTGCCAAAAGTTTCAAGTAGCTCTTTACTCCAGATACGGCATAAGATAAAGGACAGGGTGCGTGCCGGTTTAAAGTCATTCTGAAACAGGAAGTACGTCAGTTCCGAATAGTCATGTTGCATAAATATAAAAAGCAAGAAATAACCGTATCGTATTGAGACATATAGGAATAACGTGTGGTCCAGTTAAAGGACTCTGTAATGGCACGTTCCGACAATGCTGCGCCGAAGGTGCTAATTAAAAGCTGGAGAACGTAACGTGTCGAAGCCGGACGATGCTGTAGAAGTCTGAGTGAGGTTAAAGTCTGAGTCTGAGTCGTAGAGGACGCTATGACTTGGGCTTCGTTAATATAGAATTCTAATAGTAAATATATATATACGTACCAGATAGTACCTTGGTTATAATGTACTAGCTCCTCTGTGCGTCTCTTAAGGGAAAGGGTCGGTAATTTACCGACGGTAAATGACGAATTCTTCGGAGTCGATGCTTACGCGTTTCGTGGCGCAACAGGGCAAGAAGTTGCATCGGGGTAAAGTAAGTACCCCACCTGAAGGTAGGTAGGCAGGCAGGCAGCCATCTAGCGCCATGGTGCTGGTGCAAGGGGATGGCTTTGCTATGGTGTAACGGGGTGCAGTGGTTCGAAGGCGAGGGTGCACTGAGGTATGGTCGCGGGGATGGATGAGAAGTTTCGAGGGGGTGGTGAAGCCAGCAGTTTTGGACAAAGTAAAAGGGGCTGTGATGTGGCCTAGGAGGGAGAGACCAGTAGTAGTAGCAGCAGTAGCAGCAGCAATACTGCCACCACCAGAAGGGACTGTAAGGGGGTAAAGCAATGCGCGAGCGCACCCCTACTACCTTATATCGCACCACCGTACCATCCCATGCCACCCCATACTATCCCATACTATTCTTGAGGTCCTAGGTACAACCAACCCTTCTTACCCACCGCTATCCAACCCTTCGTTGATTCTATCGTATTTTCGCCGTCGCAAAAGAAGAGGGATTGGTTCCTCTTGGATGGGGATCGACACGGAGGCGTTGGACTTGACAATTTTCAGGCGTGCCAATCTTGCAAGTGTTATCCTTTTAGAAAATGCATGGGACTTTATAGCTTATACTACTATGCTTAGATCTCTCATAACTATGTATACTTCGTATCGTGTATATATATAGACAGACCGAAAATATTACTACGCCACGACCGATAGCTACGGAGACGGGGTGAAAACCTGTTCTCGTAGGAATGACGTAGTCCCTTGTCACATTATAAATTCATATATTTATTAACTGCATAGAAGTATACGGTATCGCGGAATGCATGCCGAGCGACAATTTATTCTGCGCGCTCCTTCGCCCGGTAATTTTCGTGCGATCCACGCCCGCTGCTTTCCGGTCGGTATTCAGTCAACGATAGTTTTCCAATAGGCCCCCATGCCGTATGGACATCCGGAGATGTATATATGCGTATACAGAGATACATATACTGTACTTTCTACAGCTGTATATATAACGTATAGCTATGAAAAGAGAGACAGCAGAACCACGTAAGAATATCTCTGTACTTAGAAGGTTCGGGTTTGTTGTCCTGCTGCATGCATCGCGGTTCGTCTCTATGCATATACGTAGTCGCGTACAATACATATACGTAGAATCGTGCACAGCGCCAGATAAACGTATATATAGATGTACCGGTAGATATAACTAGATAGTGCGCACGTATCTATCGCATCTTCTATTGCAACAGATGCCTGTTGCTACGCGGATAGAGCCACGGCGAACTGCATTTTCGACTTTCTCGAACTTTCCGCGATCCGCCGTCCTCCACTTCGGGGCAACTTCTTCGGGAAACAATTCCATCCCCTGTGAACATCTTCCCTTACCCCTTGTAGAGGGTTGGCAAGTATCTGAGCCTCAGCGGTGCTATCCCGCGTGGAGCCGTGGTGTCGTAGAGTTGTGAAAGGAAGAAAAGGAACGCATGGGGAGGAAGCGAGAGGAGAGAGGAAAAAGAGAAAATGTACTTGCCACCCCTAACGTGCACTGCGACCCTTAGCAATGATGCTTCCTAAGTCCGGGGAAGTCACCTGGTTTTTTCTTCCTTCACTTCCTCCGTACAAAGAGGAAGATTTTGCGGCCTCTTCGTATGTTTCTTTGTTGTATTATTGGTATGGGGTATTTTTCTTGTATCTAGTTAGAGTTGAAGATGCCCCAGGATCTGTTCTATGATTTTCAAGGTATGTATCAACGGTGCGTCGTTGCATAGGGGTGCGATGTTAAAAATGGCAACTCCGGAAGGCGACAAACTATAAAAAGTAGTAGCCTCTGTGTAATTAAGGGTTGTAGGAACATCGATCGGATATTCTATGTACAGTATAGGTAAATATGTAGAGGTATATTCATCCCCGAGTAGATGCAAGGGATGCATCCCCATCATCTATACAAAGAAGTAGCGGCTGATGCAGGGGGAGGCTGGTAGATGGATGACGCTGGGAGTTTGGGGTGGCGCGAACACCTCACGGATGGGTAGAGGAGTACCGGTGCCGATGGGGTAGATAGCCCGAACCTACCCTAAATCGAAGAAGCATGGGACACACCCTAGAAGAAAATGGCAGGGGTTTCTCAGCCGAATGGGTGGAGTACTAGGAGACCCTACACCCTCCCTTGCCAATATCTTATTTCGTGCCTTGGCTCGCCGTCACTCAGCTCCCTTCTCGGTGCACTCACCCTCTGCTACCCCATTCCATTGGTCTGTCACCCCCGTGCGCCAATGAGGACCACCACGAGGTGCAGGGCAGGTGTGCGGGCCACAATGGAAGACGCCGTAGAGAGGCGGCAACGCCCATTTTTTGATAAGCTAGTTACCCACCACCCCTGGGCTGGGGGCTGCTACGGGGCACAGGGGCTTGGGGTGGCTCTACGGAGATCAATAACTGCATAAAAATAAAGTGAGGCTCTGGCCCGCTACCTTTAACCCACCCGACCACCCAACCACCTAGCCACCCCTTGCCGGGGTCCCACCCTACAGCTTTCCCCGTCTTCTTTTACCCCTCCAACGCCTCCTACGCAGCGTCTTTGCAGCCCTGAACGAAGCGCCAGCGACGGGGTCAAAGGGGATGCACGGGGGACGGGGTCGAACCCGAGAGAGCGAGGCGGCCTGAAGGAAGGAGACTCCACTCCAACCCCTGCAGCCTCCTACCCTCAATGAGATCCAGAGGTTATTGCCTGTATTTTCTTAAGGGATGAATTCCTCGCGAAGTAGAAACCCGTCTTCGGTACTCCCGTACTGATCTCAAATTCGAAATTCTCACACTACATCACTCATACTTATATGAATCCCAATAGCAATCCATAATTCATACATTTCCGCAATCCGTAGTATAAATTCAATTTTCACATAATATTTATCTTCAGTGCACAATAAGAGAGACATACGTTTTCTTCCAAATTTTTCTTCTCAATCTTTCTTAAAATTGACAAATTTCCAGTAAATGATATTATTAACAAAATTGCGATATCAACGTTCTTCGTTATCTATTCGGTCAGAAAATCGGATAAGATTTTCCCCACCCCCTTCCCCCTCCAAGTAAATAAACTATCCCATATATGCTTGTCTTCCTTTCATCGAATCTAACCTAACCAACTCTCTTATGCTACCCCTTTGAACTGGTTGACTCGTCGTTCCGTAGAAAGGGATACGATACTCATTTCCGTGAAGCGATCCGCTTCGGGAAGCAATTTTCAAGGTGGCGTCAGTAAAAAAAAGATATAGAGCCAGTGCCCACTCGTTGCATTTTAGTACCGAGGCACAGGGTATTATACTGAGTTGGTCGGACAAGTTACTTGTTACCCTTATTTTTTCCTCCTTCTTCTATTTACACACTTTTTTCTTCCTTCCTTTTCCAAAAGCAATTTTCAGCCTGGCAGTAATTTAGTCCCACGTATTAAGGGTTACCGGAGTCGCGGTGCACGCATCTCCGAATTAAGGGTCGAGGGTTAGCAGGGCTAGGTATACCTACTGTATACTAACCAGTACCTTCAAGTTGGGGGTTGCTCTTTACCATCAAGGGTTACAACCTTCGCTATCAGGCAATACAACGTCTACGACCTTATAGACAGTTCAAAGAACTTCACTAAGTGCGTAGCGAAGAAAAAAGGGCAAAGGTTAGCAAAAAAGTATATAAATAAAAACCATTAAGGTAATAAATGTGCACGACAAAAATGTATATACAAGACGTAATAAGAAGATACAACACGTAATAAGAATATTCAACACGCGACAGAAATTCTTATTGGTTTCTATTTTCACGAAGAAAAACTTACGTTATCCCATATGTGAATTTTTCTTAGATTTTTTCCTTCGCCCGATGTCAATTATCCACACGTGCCTATGCGCGCGTACGTAACGCGTACTCGTATAGCTTTGTGACTTATGGTTTAATTGCAGTCAGTGTGAGCAACGCGTTTCCTCGAGAGTTGTCGTCGAGATTCGTTAAGGTTTTCATTCACGAAACCTTAACGAGGCCGGGCAATTTTGAATATGAATGCGCTTGAAAATTGCTACGTGCTAACGAAATGGATTTTCGTAAATTTCGTGCATCTGCGAGTATCCCGTACGTAGTGCGCATGCGCGCGCGCTTGTGCTCGCGTTTACTTTTTTTTATTTCTCACATTATGCCCGACACGATTCATCCTCCACTTGGCTGCACCCTTCTTACGATGCGTAGACTTCTTGAGGCAGGCATCCCCACGCATGGGGATTTACGTAGTATAGGTATATATACCGTTGGGGGATGATATACGTACTCAGCTTAATTATCGTTGGTGACCAACCGAGTGAAACTAACCTTAACTTTTAGGTATATAAAATTCTGTATGCATTTTTTTTACGAAGATGATAGTCTTACGTAGTCTGGTATACATAGATAGAGGCGATACGTGTTACTAGATAAATCACAAAGTAGGGATAGGTCAGGGCTGGTTTAAGACACGCAAATTTAGGGTGGGTCGTCCGGCTTCTGACGCTATAAATGTCGGTGACTACCCCATCGGTATATACCCCGTGTACATGCGATCCAGGACCTACCATGTTCGAAAGTTAATGCAGTTCAGGTTAGTCAAGGGTAAACTGTATAATTAAAATATATCCAGTAAAAAAAACCTAAATTGGTAAAACCATATGTAGAAATAGGGGTTGTTATCTGTAACGTATCGATGCCATACCAACAGCATCTAGATTCGCCATTAGACAAGTGGCAAACCAGTGAACGAGTGACTAGATAGGTAAGGATGTGTGCAGGGATGGGTGCGGTAGACCGAGAGAGACAGACCCACAAATAACTAGATAGACAAAGAGAAAAGGAGAAAGGAGAATGCTATAATTTTTCTACGCGTCTCAAATCGATCCTCCAAAGGGTGACTGACAGTGTCGCCGGAGCAGAAGGATTTGACAACGTTATATACCCAGAACCCCAGGGCACCGGGATATACCCGGAAGCCTGAGGGAGCGCCACTAGGCGAAGAAAAAAAAACCGGAAAGGAAAAGACAAAGAAAGAAAAAAAGGGAAAAAATGGAACAGGACGAAAGCGTAAAATAAAAAAAATAACAGTTCAGTCACACGCAATACTTATCCACGTGCAGGACTAGGGTACGAAGCTGAATGAATCGAGACGTCGTGAGAGGGGAGGGGGGTGGCTTGAGAAACTGTGGGGCACCCCAAGACCCCAAGAAGATATAAAGAGCATTGAAAAGGGTTGATGCGAGAGCAATACTTTTCTGTGAGACGGCACCAGTGTCGTCGGCCCTGAGGGGTGGACTCGGGCTGGACGGGGTATGCGTGGGGTCAACGACCGCAGTTGGGGTGGCTTCCTCCTACACTCTCTCCATCAGCCCCACTGGTTGTGGCTGGAGGTTGGGGCAGGTTAGGCTTAGCTTAGGGTTCAATATCGGGGAAAACACGGGCTTTTATTTGATCGTTCGCTACGTTCTCTACCAGCCGTGGATATAGGGGTGTAAGGTATACCTAGCTACCTACCTACTGTAGAGTGCGTTACGCACGCGGCTATACGGCGGGGCACTATGCACGCATCCACGCACGCATCCCATCCACCCACGCATCCACCCATGTACACTGGGATGGCTATATCTGTATGATCCGCTGAATACACCGTATAAGTGATGGGCCGAGCGAGTGCAGCGAAAAGGGGCGTATTCATCAGGAGCACCCCTACGATGCCAATGACCATACGCATAATTTATTGGAAAACTCCGTTTGATTTACATCAAAGATATTTAGTATTTTTATGCCCATTAGAATCAAGAGATATAGGCAGAGATGTTCATTTTTATACGTGAAACAGAGAGATCCTTACCCCGGGGCATTTATTCGACCTTTATTGGAATCTTTTTTCATCTTTCTTACTTATACGCACTTCGTTATTAGCTGTCTCTATTTTTTTTTAACTGGTATCCTCAGCCCTTGCACTGGATCACGAGTTAGTCCGAGTTCGTTAATTAGTACAGGTCGCGAGTGTTAGAGTAATTAGTCTTAATAAGCCTACGAATATGTCATCACTGCAATAAAAAGGCATGGTGGAAGAGGTAAGACAAAAAAGTTACAATAAGTCATTAGAAACAAAAGTAAGGATAACTACGAATTTTTCAATGTTTTCATAAGTTTCTCGTGTTGTCACGTAGGATTGATCCTGGAAACTGGAGCGTCTGACTGATATTAGTGCGAAGCTCGATTAATAAACGGCTAATGTAATATCTATAAGCCGTATAATGCGATATAGAGCCGGAAGAAAAACGGCCGGACGTAAAGATAAGATTGGGTGATAAAACCCCGGGAATCATAGAGTCGCTTTCGCGAAATTGCGCATCTGCAATGTTCGCTTGAAACTACATGTATATTTTCTATACTTATATATAACGTATATATATACATATATACACATACTGTACTATGTATGATAATACATATGTATGTATATATGTATACTCAAACGAAATAAAGGGTGGACCTTTCATCGAGTAGTCGTACGATCCCTTGTAATACATATTACATATGTGTACATATATTGCATAATACATAGAGTAGATATGTTTCCTTCTAGGGGCAATTTCAGCGAAGAAAATTCACCGCTCGGACGTCATATATTGTTCACACGAAGCGACGGAAAACAGCACCCTAGGATCGCCAGCGATATTTCGTCTAGAAATTGACACCCTATATACAAAGAAATCCTTAACCAAGTAAATACATATGGTACAAAGTATATGATATACAGTGATGAGTTGCAAAGTAGCCACGAAGGGTAATGATCAATGATCAGTAATAAATCTATTAGAATTATGGTACAAACATTCAGATAAAGTTTTAACGACAGTATAGAGTCTTCTAAACGCCTGTAGTTTCGTGGGATACGGACTTAAGGTAACGCAAGACATTTAACCAATGCAATGAAGCACATGCAGTGTCCCATTGACAAATAACAGTGAGGTGTTCCTGGGATATCATCGAGGCCATGAATTTTTTTTTATTAATAAAACATCTTTGAGTAATTAAGCGTAGGAAGCTACTCAGGGCTGATCGAGTGAATTAAACTCGGTCGCTCATTCGTTCGCTCTATTCGCCGTACTGGCGTTCACCCACTCACTCACCTGATTTTCCGTGCGTGCGGCCCAAAGAAGGAACTGGGTGCGCGTGCCCCATGCTAGTAGAAACGGAATGAATTAATCGATGCCAGATGGGTGGTTCGCGGGTAGGGTGAAGAGTAAAGAGGGATCGGTAGAGCATGAGGAGTAGGAGGAAAGAGGTGATGGAGGAGGAGGAGGAGGTTCGAGAGGTTCGTAGAGGAGGTGAGGAGGGTTTTAAAAGACGCGTGGGAGCAGGGGTTGGGAGGGGAGGAGGTGGGAGCATAGCAGCATGCCGCTGCCAATCAGTCATTAATTAGAAACTACTCAAGAGTTACGCACTCCTGCGTTCGAGAGTCGGGACCGTGGCGGATGGGAGGTGGAACTACTCTGATGCTGCTGATTTCGTCTGGTACCCAGGGAGAGAGAGAGAGGAAGATATGCGGAAACAATACGAGTGACTTTCCAAAAAGTGACGTAGAATTGGGGACGATGAGGGAATGTTGGAATATTTTGTGAAAAATTCAAAGAGAGTGGTTGGATTGTTTGTATGCATTTTTTTTAGGTCTCACTCACTATAGGGGTGTATCTCTGTAATGACTCATGGGATCGTTACAAAATGATATCCAAACGATTGTATACCGAGCATCGTTTGAAATTCCCAGCAGGGCCACAGGGTCTGTGAACCTTGTCGCGAGTAATAATTACCGGTAATTAATTTTCCTGTAAATAGGAATGAAAAAGAGAGGGGAGAAAGGGAGAGGGAAGCGGCAACCCTCCTGGTACAACAGTTGCAGGAGTTCCGACATTCCCCACCCCGGACACCCTTAAGTATACTAATTACGGTAACAGGGTGTGCGTCGCGGATGACAGGGGTGACGTGAAAATACAGAGTGGAAAGTTGAAAAATTCTGACTAAACTGTCGGCCATTGGAACTGCCTAGGATAGGGACACTCCGAAGCCTCATTGGACGGGTTAACGAAATGGATTTTATCGTGGGTCTTCCTGGCGACTGTTTCAAAAGTGACAGTTACCATAGTTAAGGGTGTAATTTGCACGATAAAAAATTCATCCCTCGCACTTATCATGATTATCATCCCCAAACCTATAGCCTTACCGTGCAGTACCTTTGATCCTTTTTTTTGCTATCTATCATCCCTTATATTATAACAGCACCATAACGTATCGCAGGACTTCGACCCATTCGAGTAGGGTCTATTCGCGATAGCTAATGGAACACTGCTTATTATAATGCCCACCGGCAGTATGTAAGTGCATATAGCACATACGAGGCTCCGCTACGCTAGCATGTCACACACGCAACTAGTCGCCGAATCAGACCGAGGCAGACCGCGGTAACTCGACAATTTAGCGTAACCTGATTTTCTATAAAGAAAAAAAAACACGTACTTAAGGCATAAATAAGACGGTATAGAAGAGTGTTACCACCGTACGAAAAAAAAAATTGACAGGTAACATAGTCGCGGTATTTAAATTGAACTCTGACCGATTTTTCGCGAATCACCATAAGGGGTCTTGAGCAATATACGCAAGTATTACGCACCCCAAGAGAGAGAGATAGAGAGAAAGATAGATATATATAAAGAATATCACGAGGAGAGAAACGGAGAGAGAAAAAAAATGCGGTTAGTTAAATCAGCAACGTGTGAAAATACGAGGCACCTCTTTTCCTCGGTCGCTCGGTCGAATTAGTTGGGAGCCTCGTTTCACAGGCGCTTGAGACTCTCGAATTACGTTCCGCAACGGATGACCGGCGCGAGGGTTGCGAAAAAAGATTTTAAAAAAGAGGGAGGGAGAGAGAAAAGAGGGAGGGAGAGAAAAAAGAGGGAGCGAGATGAGAGAACGGTAGTAAAAAAAGCACGGTAGAAAAAAGAAAAATGTTGATGGGGTGGGACGTGGGATGGGGGAAGGGGATGAAAAGGGGGGTACCCTCTAACACGTATGATTATACGTACTCCTATGCGTATACGTAAACACGCGTCCTGATACGTGACCGCGAGTCGCGCAAGTAGGAAATGCGTAACGGCGGATCCCATGAAATGAGTGCATTAATTCGTTTTCGCCTTTCCTTCCTTTCGAGTCACCCGGTATTACGTCGAGCCGGCCTACCGGTTAGGCTTTGAGACCCACCAAACAGACCGGAAAATATGCACGCTACATAATTTAACGTAGACTCGCGGTACTGCGTCGCGACGCTACCCTCCTCCCATATAATAGTCCTTCTTGCCAAATCACAAGCATCGCGATGGATACGCAAAGTATCGAGGTCATCCTCCCCTCCTACTTTTCGAGAAAGAACGCGACGTTAAGTTGACGAACCCTTGCGATAAAATTGCCTGACAAATGTGAGCGGAAGGTAAATTAAGGTCATCTGTGGTGTGCAAGGCCTCGAACGTGAAATCGCAAGAGATAAAAAGTCGGATACACATGGCTACTGCACTGATCGGTGAGAAGGACTGTATTAATTTTTCAATAATTTCTTCAAGACTCCGCGAAAACTTCATGCACTGACTGTATACAGTGTATGGTATACATATATAACGCGTGGTAAGGACGATAAGGCGGGTTTACATGAAAATTCATTTTAATAGCTCTTCCGCATCAAAGTTCACATTTTCTTCTTACGTATCGATGAACGTAATAGAGACGGTCGAATGTTTCATGAGGTGGATCCGTTCGATGATTGATTTTATATTTAGCGTGGGACGTTGAGGAGGGTCAGGGCTCTCAGGGGGAAGGCGATATTTTCAGGCCGGGCAGTACTCATATAAATGTTTGGCTGGTAGTCGTTGAGACGAGGTGCAGGTCACTCACCGAATATGAGTGAACCACGGGAGAGCCCTCCTCGACTGCGTCGCTTGGATTGGCCGGGCGCTTTCCCTTGGCGCTGTCCTACGATTCGTCAATGGTTATGTGCCAGTATGTGCACGCGATCGCGAAAACTCGACGTCGGGAGGGATCCACGAATTCCCTCGATATCCACCAGTGACATCAAGCATTGTTTAGATTCTGACACCTACCGCGACTTCCGTCTGAGTAAAGATTCGTCTGATTCTGATAACCTGTGGGATTGCGCAAGGTTTACTTAATAGGTAGAGGAAAGAGGGGGAAGAGAGAAATAAAAAATTACTCCTGTATATTACACAGAGAACCCGTCAAGTACTTCCAACCGTGTACGTAGTGCTTTTGCTGCGTGTGTCGTGGCGCCACGGGAATCTCAAAAGCCGAAAAGAAAAAAGAAATGTTTGACTACACTTTGCTATGTACCTACCGTCCTACCTATCTTCATATACCTACCTTACCTTCCTACCTAGCCAACTACCTACCAACCAGCCCGTCGTGTGTTCCCTTAACTATATTTAACGATAAAACTGTACCGCGTCAATGACCGTGCTGTATATACGAATGAACTAAATGTAGCGAAGTTTTGTTTACGCCAACGTGGAATTTTGGTAAAAGTGTCTGGACGGTCACGTGTTAATTTGGTAGTATCCGTATTATTTGTCGTATAGGTATAAACGGTAGATACGATAATTTCTTGTATCATTCGATGGATAACGTTAGTGTAATTAATTACATGAAAATATCCCGCGGTGGCAGTTACTATGATTTATGAGCGACCTCAGCATTGAATTTGAATTTCTTCACTGCTAACTGTTACGGATCATGGTCGATACTTGATCTAATGTAATGCGAATCAATTTGTATATGAAATTCAATTATGTTTTAAGTATCACTTGTAAAATTTAATATTTACGAAAGACTATTTTGCGTCGTTGCGACTGGCCAAATGGTAGTAGTAGCCGAACGGCGTGTAGTCACCGAAATATTTATTGGGTAGGCTGTACCGTGAGTGGCAATACTTAACCGACGATGGAAGCACGCCCTGGGCGTTGGGGAAGGTTAGGGCCAGCCGAGGGCGGAGTATATTTTGTCCCCTCGTGAATTTACTCTGGCCGAAAGGCCTAACGGGGAATTTGGGGTAGGTCCAGGAAACACGGACAAAACTGGGGCCGGTTACGAGAGGAGTTACCGTGAAAAGTTTTGTCGGGAACGGCACGCGCCACCTCGTATCCTCTTCGTATCCGAGAGAGAGAGAGAGAGAGAGAGTGAAAGAGAGACTCACCTATTGAATGAGTGAACGAGTGAGTGTGCGTTTGAAAATCACAATGGCGAAATAGTCATAAAGAGCGATGGACGAGCGCGGTATTCGGCACGACGATGTTATTTCACACCGGATTTTTTAGTTAACGTTTATCGTTTAACTCAACCGCTATGTGTGTGTGTGTGTGTATATATGTATATACACGAAAAAGAATATGGTGGGTATAAAAATAGAAGGAGAAAGAAGATAGACAGAGAGAGGGAATGAGGGAAGTGTGGAGGAAACAGAGTATACACTATCTCTGTATAATTTGACGCTTCGTTGTCAGCTCAATGGTTTGGAATTTTTCGGTGCTTATTCTACGACTCAAAAAAAAATAGAGCGGAGACCACTGTTCTACGAAGAGTAAAATCAATGTGGAATATTTTATTTTTATGCGTAAACTTTACTCACAGGTATAGAGACAGCTGCTACGAATGTACTTGACGTTCTCAGTGAATGGCACAGGCACGGCGGCCATTCATGCACGAAATCTAAATGAAGATTAAGGTATGCGGTAAAGAGGCAGGATCAAAAGGAACAATGAGAAGCTGAATTAGCTGCCATTAGACTGCTCGTAAAGACCGCTAAAACCTTTAAGCAGGTGGCCGTATAACGCTTCAGAGTGAAACGGATGAGAGCTCGGAGTGCACAATTGGTTGGGATCCAGAAACGGTATAATTCGTCCTCCACTCGTTCCGTTAAAAAAAAAAACACTATAAAGAGCAAGAAAAAAAACTTATGCGGTTAAAAAAAAGTAACTTTAGCATAAAATATGGAATATTTACCAAATAACCAAAAGTTTCTTCACACAGGTGAAACTTTCTGGTACGCCTTTACTCGGCGCGTGTATACATTATCGATCCCGTTTTTGTGTCGTATGACAACTCGGTGCGGAGTGTTAATTAAAGAGAAGGTAGTAGGGCGAGTGGGAGAAGGAGCAGAGGGTGGAAGAAAGTAAAGAGGAGGATGAGGTTAAGAAGGTGGAGGTCTACGGTAGGAAGTAGAAGGTTGTAAGGTTAGGTTAAAAAAAAGGATGTTCCGAGTGAAATAGCGCAAAGAAGCTGGGATAAGGAAAGAAAAGCATATTGGAGGAAGAATTTCTTTGACATTCAACAGATTTCCTTTCTCTGTTTTCTCATTAACGAATGAGCAAATTGAAAGGACAGGAGTGACATTAATTAACGAAGTGGGCGCACTTGGCTGCCCGAGCTCTTTCTCAGTCGCCATTATGGACGCTCCTGCTATTTTCTTAAAATTCATTTTGAACGTCACGTCGTAGCTCACGTGTCCTTGAAACAAAAGTAGACTGTTATTGGATCGACCACGCGTGCATGCGTTATTGATTTGGTTTCTGTGCCAGATGACAACCTAGGGTAACCCGCTAATTGTACCTCAGGGTAGTTTCGGACACGTTATGGAGAATTGGCAAGTAGACAGGGGTTAGTCACGGGTGAGCTTGCGTCTGGGTAACGACAGCTGTTACCACTGCCCATATACTTACCTAGGTACTTGATAACCAACCATGGCATCGACATCGGTCCTTCGTCCTACGTCCTGTCATATTTTTCTTAGATAAATCAGCATTGTCGCTATTGATCCCCTAAACAGTAGAGTTAAGATTACTTATAAAACCTAAAAAAATACTTTCTGTAATACATTAAAACCTGTTGGTTCCGGCAGAGTAACGATTTAGTATCAGTTATGATAAGCAATAGCATGTAATTTCGTTTGTTTGAAAAGAAAAGCAGAGAGACAGAGCGAAGGAGAGCAAGAGAGAGGGAGAGTGAGAGAGGGTGTACGTGGACGAGCTCAGGGGTAAACCACAAAACTAGAGCGCGTTCTCGCAAATTGCACTTGACAAAGAACGACGTCGGACCCTCGCCCCAGGTAGATATAATCACAGGATGCTAGACCTGGGGGACCCTTAATTAGAAGAAAAAGAAATGATAGTTCAAATCGCGAATCGTTTGAGGGTTCCTTGGGTTGATGGTAGAAGAGTAACTGTGGCTTAGGGTGAGAGAGCTGAATTTTTCAGTGGTATAAAAAGTGGCTCCTGGAGGCTAGAATGAAAAGACCCCACAATATAAATTGATATTAATACCTTAGCTTCTAAACCATCATCCAACATGATTACCTTTTCCAATTGAAATAAAACTGACGATAAATAAGTTTTCTTAGTTATGAAAAAATTGTATCTCGTACCACGATATACCTGCCTGGCATATTCCGTAGCGTCCAATAAGATCCCATGAATTTGTGGCTTGCTGGATACAACGGAAATGCCACGGCGTTCATAAGGTTGGCAGAACCGAGGGCGCCAGGTGGATGATCCGCAAGACGGTTTGGTCTTGGCAGGCGAGGTGGCGAACGCTGGCAAAGAAAACCGAAGGCAAAGGAGTACGAGGAGGGCAGGATGAAACTAAAAAGTCAAATAAGAATCGAACCCAGGTCCGACGGACCAAGAGACCAAGTACCGCGGTTTCCCTCCCCTTCCGCCTCCTCCTTTGAGTACCAGCTCCCATCCCTCCCAGTTACTCCTTTTCTATCCTCCTTCTTCATCCTCGCCACGTTCTCTTCCTCCTCGCCAACTCCCTTCTTCGTTCTTCTCCTGCGTATCCTATCTCTGGCACTCAGCCGGGACCACCGGAGGGAGTAGAACGTCCTGAGATAGAGAGAAAGAAGCGGCACTGACCTAAAGCAACATGGTCGACAGCCTGATCCGACAGAAACAACCAAGAGAAGCCTAGGGACAGATGGAAGTGGTATACCTGGCAATATTACATCTACACGAAATGCTCACGAAACTCAATGGCATTGCATTCGAAATACCATTCGAAACAGAACCACCATAGGACACTAGCATTATGCTGATGTATAGGTATTTCTATGGGAAAAGATGTACCTACCACTTCGGAAGTGGCCGCAAGCCAACCGACTCGTTTCCACGTAATAACACTCATTTCACTTCCCCAGAATGCATTACTTGACTTCGGCGTACGTTCCTCACGAGCTACTTCGTCTCCAGCTCCATGTTCTACCCGGTGATCCTCCGAGACGTGGGAGACACACTCGTGATAATATCCAATTTATTTTCGACCATCCTCACTCTGTATACCTCTCGCTATCTGATACATAGACGTTGTCGTTCTATCCCGGGTACACCGTGTATCCCGTACTCCATCCGTAACGGGAAGCTGTCCGAAGACCGGTAAGATCGTAGACGTTCAAGATCATACAAAAAAATTAACACTCTCCGAACGATAGCTAGGAAGCAATAGAAACACTAGTGGACATAGTATCCCGATCACTATGGTGGGTATCTTATCTTGTAATACTGGTAAGGTCCCCGGTAACGTAAATGACCTACTTCATGTGGCTGTGCATCTTCAATAGGTATCGTGGCGCTACCGTCGCGCCACGCAGGACGCTTCCTGAACTATAAATGCACCACGAAAACTAGTTGGCGCATTGCTAAAAATACTGGTAATGGCATAATTACCGCGGTCACTCGACTCGCACGACGTGCTGGATGCGTACACGTGGCTTCTGGATACATGTATATATATATATTTTATCGTACTTTTAACACACGTGTGTAAGTGCTCTTCGTGTCAGGTGGGAGCGTCACCCTGACTTTGCTTGTCGACGAGACCATGATGCACCTCGAGATAGTAACCATATTGTATATACCTGGTGGGTCTATTTTAAATTTAAAAAAATATATTTTGTGCGTAGATACAGAATATGACATAGTTCTAAGATACGGAGACTCAGGGATGTCGGGAATGAATTTAAACGTTTTTGTTATTTTGTTTCTTGTGTATTATATCCTTAGGAATAATGGCGGGATATAATCACGCGTTAAGGTGACGCGACTTAAATGATGTCCCGTCCGGTACTTACGATGGGCGAACTACTTTTTGTCGATGGCCTCTTTATCTTCGCTTGGCCTGTCGGTTAGTCCTCTATACTTCATTCTTCGTTCTCGATTCGCCTTTTACTTTTTCTTCATCCTCGCTCCTCTCCTGCCATCTTCCTCCGTCGCCCGCCTTTGCCCTCGACTCTTCTATTTCTCTAGATTTCAAAGCGCTCAAACAGGTTTCAAAATCCCGCCCACGGAAAAATGGCCACCGCCCGTGCCTCGGATGGCCTCGAGGCCGAGGCCGTAAATCCTTGATTCACGCCGGGACGAATTTTTGGCTCGGGGCTTGTACACGACCTTCGTGGGATCATTCGACCATGCTTCTATATCGATGACTAAAATACAAAAAAAAATAATATTTCCACTTTAAGGTTACACGGGAGATTTTTATAAAAAATATTATTAAAACGTGATTCCTATTTTATGAGTAATAACATTTCACGGTACTTATCTTACGATTCTTCTATTTTTGTCAAGTCAAACCACGACCTCCGCTAACGTTATAACCTGCAACTGCATCACGATATTACCTTCCTCCTTACCGTTATAAAAAACAACATCAATTTAAGCCACATGCATCGCTTTGGCTTCGTATTTAGGTGGATAATCGGCTTACCGAGGCGGCCTGCAGCCCACTTGCAGCGAATGTGTCTACGTGCTGCTGCTGCTGGCTGTCATTAGGCACAGTCCGTAATACGAAGTACATTAATAAACGATAAAGAAATATATCTTTCACGTAGTTAGATACCATTCGAATAATATTGACTGTACTATTTATAATCATCAAGCGACACGAAGTTTGATATTTTTTTCATACGAATATCCTTTTTCTATGTATACTAATTACGTATAGTGTACATATTAATTTTTTCGACTCGTATATTCATCGTTTATAAATATTTCTGGCAAAAATCAATTATTTCCCTGCTTCGACAGCTCTTGGAATTTCTGCCGTTTCATGGAAGGCTATAACGAATACGGACCATGGGGTAATATTCTTTCACTGTCCCAGATAAGTGGAATTGGTTGGCCCGTGGGGTGTCGTAATCCGCTATACGCATTACCTACCGGCTCTAACTTATCTACGTCATATCCGCCCCACGGAATTCCGTACATAAAGCATACACCGGTGTACGTATAGGTACTATCTGCGTTTACGCGTTGAACACTGTGGTACGTGGGTACCTTATACACAGGACGTGGAGAATTTACGCCTCGAATCGCAACGAAATCGTCAAACCTTATACGTTACTGTAGTTACGCTCATGGTCGTTTCAAAAAGTGCATTTCCTCAACTCTGCGAGATCGGCTCGTATAACTGAATGCACTCTCTCGAGTATGCTGCATATTGGCCATTAGAAAATCTTGCGATTATGGTGTTTTGGCGAAACGTAATAAAGACTTGCGCATGACAGTCTGAGATCGTTGTAACAAAATATCGAAGATATTTAAATTTCAAAGTGCTTTTTTAACAGGTGAAGAATTTTTATTTGACGAAAATAAAGAGGAAGTACTAATGAAGAATAGTAGGTGGTAACTATCGCTCGTTCCAATTGAAAATCGTTAATTAATCATACGGAGTAAGGTCGACTAATGAATTCCCGGTGCATTCTACCGGACGTCCAGTAGCTAAGTATTGTGCAATTGCGAATCGCGCAGTTGCTCTAATTAACGTCAAAATATTTACGTACAAATTACGGCCACCAAGGTGGGACCTGAAACTGATGAGTAATCGATAGAAAAGTCCACAAGGGTTGGGCCACCCTCTGTCATCCATTGTGAACCTGCTGCTTCTCCAACTGCATACGTTTTTTTGAGAAATAAAAAAGAAAATCATTCCGAAAGAACTTTGATTTTTGGGAAATATCCAAAATCCTGTACCTCTATCTGGTGCAGCGACGTGGAGAGCTCGATGCCGTCGGTATGAAAGGATCATTGCCATTGGGATAAACTTTAGGCATAATTATAGTGATCTTACCAACTATTAAATCTTAAGCGTCGTTGAAGAAAAATTGCCCCAAAAAATAGCAAAGGATATCGATATGAAAATCCAAAGATGGTAGCGTCGACGAATAGTAGGGTTTAACTTATAGAATTTTATGTAGTTGAAAAAAGCGTTGCAATGTGTTTCAATTTTTCAAAAACCATCGTAAAGACCGAACGGCTCATGCAAAATCTGCCAAAAACCTACTGTAATATTCATAAAGCCTCGAGTACAATGTACTTCAGTATGGTTAGTCAGGGATCGGTCCCAATCCACTATCGGGTAGCTATAGTCCGAGTAAATTAAAGGTGCCCTTTTAATGGGCAATACTAATCAATGAAATACGAAGCCAGCGCAAACGGTCTCGACGTATAGCAGCTCGCTGGCGAATGTAGCCGAGCAAACAAAGGGGTATGCCCGCATCTCTCCCCGAGCAGAGCTGCGATATTTTTCAGGATGGGATATTTAACGCGTTGGCCAGGTCAGTAACCCGACGCGCTGGGCCCCGCGATTGGCCGGCCTCGCTCTCTGCCACGAATTCCCGTAACGCCATTGGCCGAGCCGGGCCCTGGACCTACACCAACACGCGGGCACGCACGTCACGTACCTACTACGTACGGCAGGGCATGCGATACGTCATAGGACGTAGGCCAAAGCCCAACGTGGAACGTAACTTGCGAACCCTGGCGTGGTTCGCACGTAACTACGTTCACACAATATAGTATACTTGACTAATTCTCTCTGATTTCAGAACAGTTCCAATTCTTACCGCTCTGTTTCAAGAGCGCGATATGCCCATAGCGCTTCTTAACCTCCAAATTCTATGATTTGTGCCAACTAGACGTATGCCTGTGACAGCCTCTATACTACAAGCAGCAATGTACTTCTACGAATTTAACCAAGCTGTTGCTTACCTCGTGATCGGGTAAGCAATGTACCATCCGATTTTTCTAAAAGATACGCAGTCTCCAGTGTAAAAGACTCGAGACCTGGTGGTTCGACGCGCCTCGCTGAACGGATGCATGCGTGTCTGGGGTTCCTGCAAGGATGCCACTGGCTGCCCTATCTCTTCCCTCCTCCTTTAGCAATCTCTCTCCCTCAGACAGTGCATGCACATATTCACGGGTATGCATCTGTGCATATGCCCACCTCAAAGTACCTACCATCGTGTCTCGCTTAAACTGGTTGACGGGATGCACTCACCGAATCGCACGACTGGCCGATCTCGTGGAAGTCATCTTGAATTAAGTGATGACCGCCATAACCCTTGCGTACGTACCAATGCTATAACCTTAAGAAACTATCGGTATCTACATATATAATTTTTTTTTCTTAAAATTTCATCCGATAACGGATCTGTCACAGTCGCATGGGCATCCATTGAGACCAAAGTGAAATTGCTACGAGTCCTGTGTAGACGGTGTGCAAAATTCGATTTCGATTCGACGCATGCTTCGCTAATCACAGGGACTCAACGAGTCTCCCTTCCGGTTTCCTGTTCGAAGAGTCAAAGTCAACAACTCGTACCTACCACCCGCCTAGGTTGAGTGACGACACCACCTACAACCGTTTGATTAAAGTTTCTCGCCTTCCTGCTTGCTAGCTACCCTGCTCAACGGGATACTCATACCTACTATGTATGTATACGTATATATATATATAATGTACTATTCCGAATACGATCACCCTATATATATTACAAGGTTGGTGGTAAGGTAAGGCAAGCTGTAAATACTGGTAAGTGAGTAAGTGCCGTGAGTGAGTAGAACTACAAGCGTGGATAGGCAGAGATAGCCACGTTCGGATGTAGGCTACCAGAGTCACGACCCTTTCTCATGATCGTACGGTTTACATCTTCCTACACGATGCAAGTATCAGGCAGTATGTATAAATTGGTATTTTCCTGTAAAACAGTCGAACAAAGCCATTGGAGGGTATCTGAGATGAAATTCAGATGCAACTGTAATCGTGGATGCTCGATAAGGTTTTACTGATAAGCAACCCTTGAACTGTTGTGATATACAGGTAGTGGTAGAATGATGATTTTTATATTGAAGTATTGTACTACGGTACAAAGTCTTTCTGTGTGTCTCACTCTTATTTTCTTCTTATTAGGAAGTGAAAGGGAGCTGCAGTCGGTGCAAAGGTCGTGGTATAACAGTGAGAGTGGAAACGCAGGCAAGGGTAAGGTAACGCCTTCAACCGGTAATAGATTACTTGGCAGGTTATGTGTACGTAGGGAGTGATTGCTGCACTTGGACTTGCTCTCTTGGATACGATACTGGATCAAGAGAGGGAACGAGAGAAAGAGAGAGAGGGAGAAAAAGAAAGAATGGTGCTATGGAAGGGTTTAAGTGAAAGGGTTGAAAAAAAAATAGATTAAGGCAATGAAAAGGTAAGGGTGGCTGCTAAACTGCGAGACCTAACCTAACCTTACTGAGTGCACCATCTATATTTTTCGACTTTAACGCAATGGACTTATCGCCACGCGTTTCCGTAATTTAAATCATTTTTAATGATCCGAACTGAAATTTATTAATACCGATTAGCACTGCTCGCTTCGAATTGGCGGTAATCGCATTTCCGTCTCGTGCCTTCCGCCATTGTCAAGCCACTCGACTTCCGCTGGCAATGAAAATCTTCGTAATTAGCCCTGCTGTGGTACTGCGGGTACTTGACGAAAAAATTTTAAGGTAAAAATCATCGTCGGCTCACTCTTATTGACTTACAATACTTAACCATGTGTGGCGCGTGCGCACTCCGGCATCTCAGAGTGTCTGAAAATGTTCCTACCAAAAGTGTTTCCCGTCTCGAGAGGTCCTACACTCAAAGTGACTATGTCTAGCTGCTTGTTATCGCACCTCGTGCTAAGGTGAACCATCACGAGAGGAGTACGAGAGAAGGAACGACCCCCCGCTTATGATACTATGTGGGATCTAGAAGGGTTGCATCAATGAGACAATGACATGTTGACCAGATAACTTTCAGTCTGGCATGGACACCATCACCATGGTATATATCTGGTATATAACGCTAATAAGCCACGAAATACTTTACCACTGTTATCCGTATTCTTATAGTAAATCGAGTTACCAAGCTTTATGTCATAGTTCAAATGCGAACCGTACGATAATTCGTACCCGTTTACTCTGGTAAATTTCTTCCTATATGCAAGTATATATATATATATATACTCTAGTATGTTACGTATCCATACATACGTACAGGCCTCATGTATAGGAAGAGCTACTTCGTTTCTCCAGCATCCATTTTTGTTACGTTTATAACCCATAACGGGCCTGCCCAGCATACTGGAACATGGTGGTAGGTATAAGAGAGAGAGAGATGAGAGTGTGATATTGTAGAAAAGATGAGGGGGAGAGAGAGAGAAAAAGTGAACGAGTGAGGAGAGATACGTAGATACAGTATATAGGTGCGGTATTTGCAACGGAATTAAACGAACGCGTGCTGGGTGAGAGGGATGCTGTGTGGGTGGTGGCGATGGCTAAGGGATGGTACGAGGGCGGGAGATTTAAACAGGCGAAGCTTTCGGAAATGCACAACGGCACGACTCTACCTACCCCCGTCGGCAACCGACAACCTCTACCTCATTCTGCTCTTCACCCCTGTACGTCGGTAAGCAACCACCCCCCTTTTCTACCACCTCCTCCGACACAACCCTTCTCTATCTTTCTCACTCCATGTAGCACGTTTCGCTCAGCCCACTTCCTCGTAACTTTCGTAATTAAATCTGGCGCTACCTCAAAAAGCCTCGCCCTGACTCATTTTCATTTTCCGGCTTCAGGGATGCCGCCACCATCGCCCCTTTGCCCTTGCTGCTCCGTTTTTTCGTGCAAGTACGCGTTTTTTCTGTTTACGCATGGCTAAGTATGCGAGTATGCAAATAAGTATACATACGTGTTTTGTTACTGAGAAGCACGTGTTATTGGTTTCTGGTATCAACTGTTAAAAAATAGAAAATCGACTAAAGAGAATTGGACGATACTTCCTGATGAGAAATAAGCGAAGAGGAGGTTTGAAACACAAGTGAATAAAAAATAGGAAGGGATGATTATCTCGAATTTATTTTAACCACTGATATGGCATCATAGCGAGGCGACTGAGTGGAAGATTGACGTTTTTATAGCTATGAATAAGTTCTCTAAATTTTTATCTTATAAAAATGATCTTTCAGTTTTAAAAACTCAAGTTTTACCTTAAAATTTTTCTAAGACTGTTCTAACACGAGGGTCTTCACTCGAGTCAAACTCCTGAAAAGTTTAAAAGTGCCGTTCGGCTTCTTGGGCTAGTTTTGCGTCTTCTTATTTTCTCCGATGTTTAGGTTAAGTTCCGTCCTTTCTCCCTGACCTTTGAACCTTTTCGTGTCATGGGGCAATCGACGGAAATTCCTATATACGCCGATTCCAACCACCGTCTCCACGTGTGAGAGAGCCGACGTCACTATGCAGCCAAGGTACCACCTATACCTACCGGTTCCCATGACTACACGATTTGAAAACAATATGAAAAAGAGGGGGATAAAAAATGCACATGGCTTTTACGAGGAAACCCGATGCCAACAATCGGCCCGCGGCTTGCCGACACTATAATGTCGATTTTTGCGATGGCGCGCGTGTTCCGAGTCTAAACAAGCGCGTATAACACTCTTCTCGTTATGAGACTTTCCGATATGGCAGAGGTAGACGATATGTGCTCCATCCCCGTTGCACTTGACAATATACCCTCACCAGAACTTACGTGTTACTTCACTTTCTATAAAATTCGTATCCATGTACTCATCCATCCATCCATCGAGGGAGAACAAACCTCCACCTACTTGTCGTACCCTCAGCAGGCGTGAACTCTCTTGCACGTTAAGAGTAGCTAAGGTAGGCAACGGGTGCGAAGAATACGCACGCAGTCAGCGCGCATACGCATCGTGTTAACACGCATGCTACAGACGGCATACGAAATCAATGCTAGGAATCGAACTTCCGTCCGGTACTTTAGGAGACACCAAGTAACTACTGGGAAACCTTTCAAGACGTTAGTACCTAAAGACATGGCGATGCTCGTAAGACCGGTGACTCCTCTGGTAGTTCGAACTGAGGGAAAGAGGCAAAATGACAGGTAGAAATAAATGAAAAATATAAAAACAGGGGGGGGGGAGGAATTTGAGTGGGGTGTAGGGGTACGGATGGTTAAGAGGAGGAGAGGTACGAGGAGGGGATCTAGGAGTACGAGTAAAGGACACGATGGAGAGAGAAGCGGCGCTGTGGGAGAGCCTTTAAAAATCGCGGCAATTTCGCAAACAAATCGCGTTCATTTTGGCCGAGACGGTGGTCGCGCGGGCGTTGGACGTGTTCCTGAAGAGTGAAACGGAGTAGGACCCGAGGACGTCGAGGAGGAGGAGGGCTAGATGGAATCGGTAAGATCTAGAAGGAGCGCGAATGTTAAGGAAGAAGAGGAAGAAGAGCCAAAGGACGTGGGGAAGAAGGTAGAGAGAGGTACTCAGTGAGTTTGGCGGGGCCGAGGGGCACCGTGGGTTCTGGAGGAGCGCGACGTTGGCTGGGTATGAGGAGGGGTTGGGGAAGGGGGATGCTAGAGGGAGAGATCCCCCTGCGTCTTCGACCGTGCCTTCATCCTTCGTGCCCGAGCTTCGGCTGTTTTCATGGCCGTCATTTAGTAGGTTCGTTCACCCCTCGCCAGGGCCGTAGGAGGGAGAACGTGGGGCCAGACGGCACGTACCGCTTGCCTACTGAGTGAGCGAGCGACATGGTAGTGAATGGGGGGTGGAAGGACGCGGGGTGAAATCCGTAGGAGGAGGAGGAGGTAGCGTTGGAGGTGGACGAGGAGGTGGCGGCGGTGAAGGAGAGTGAGGTGGCGGAGCAAGGGGATAGAGGAAGCGCGGAGAGGGGAGGCCGCACGGTCGGAGGATGAAGAGGCGCCGTGAAGGGCGGGAAGCCGGAGAATCAAGAGAGAGAGTGAGAGAGAGAGAGAGAACGAAAGAGAGAAAGATAGAGAGAGGTGGTGGCTAGCAGCCAGGCAGCAAGGCAGCCACGCAGGGAGGCTGACTGGCTGGCAGGGACGGAGGGGGTGGCCGGATAACGCAACGCAGGGAAGGGTAGACGTTGGGTAGGGACCAAGCGAAAAAGAGTTGAGGCAGGTCTAGAATCGGCGAGGGTGAATGCGTGACGGTAGGCCGAGGAAGATTGGCCTAACCACTACATAGTATACAGGAGACACGGTGGAGGCCTAAATTTAGGCGCTCCTACCGGAAGACCTCGGGGTAAACGAGCCCTCGGAACGTTTCCGGCACGCGGCTGAATCCGGACTGCGCGGTTACGTAGTGGATGATAAAGGGCACGTGCACCTAGCTCCTACGGTCCTGAGCCGGTGATCACGAGGGAAACTACGGCGCCGGTGGCAACTGCACCGCTTGGCTCTGCTCTTGGTGGGTCCTGAAAATTCAGGCGTTCGCCGCCCGCGGGACGTCGACGACGGTGCGCGTCGTACGACGTCGGTCGACCATCCGGAGGATCGCGTAATCTCGGTACACTACGTCAGTTCGCGTTGCAACCTGCAGGACTCATCGCCGAGGCCGAATGCGCCACGGTAAGCCGAGGCAGAATGCAACCCTCTAACTGTATACTACCCTTTCGGACTGTCTCTACCTTATTCACCCCTGTACATATATACCTATGTTTATTATGTATTATACCTTACCTTTAACCATACCACCTATGTACTCCATACTATTTATGTACCTCGTGGGTATGAAGCTGTCTGTTTTTCAACCGCCTAGCCTGAAGCAGGTCTCTCTGCCTACTTGCCCACTACTATTGTTAGTCAACCACCCCTTCAACCACAGGAATGACACCCGGCTGAAGTTAACCCGCATACTTGGATGAAACAAACCAACAACTTTCCCTTTTACCGAATTTGTGAATGAAGAGGTACAGCACCCTCTGTCCTCGTTTAGACCCCTGTCAACCCCTAATATTATCAGATGAAAATTGCATTTGATCCAAACCTTGTATGGTAGATAAAAAAATCATCCCCCTTCGTTAATAAATACCGTACGTGGACAGTGTCCACTTTACGTTTACGCGTAACGACCCCAATGATGTTTTTACTGGAATTTTGGCACGTTCACACTACCTATAGTCTCATTCGCTATACGGGACATCCCATGTGGTAGCACACGTGCGTTCTATGTATACGACTGTATATATGTATACATATATACATATGGAATATATACAGATATAGATATATATCTATAAGAGACAGAGGAAGTACGTATTTACGATGCCTTGTACGTACATCTGTGTATGTATGTCAATCGAGTAGGCACGAGCCATAGTCCCAAGAGAGAAAGAGAGAGCGAGAGAGAGAGAGGGAGAAAGAGGACAGGATATAAGCGAGTGGATAAAAGTACGCTCGGAAAATCGTTAGTGTCATGCACGGGGTATAGCACCCTGTTCTCTAACCACCCACCCCTCTTCCGCCCACTCACCTTTCACCCTAACCACTGTTCTCAGTCGGTCTTTCCGAACGAACCATCACCTCATCCTCCCTCCAAGTTCCTACGCGCCTTTGTAACGCTCTCTCGTAGTGCCACGTATACTCTTCGTCGTATCTCAAACTCTTCTCATCCCTTAATCTCACTTTCTCAATCTCCATCTCGATTCCTCATTCATCCCTCGTCCATACGTAACCGATAAGCGTTACATAAAACGTACTAGATTGAGCATGAATGAAACTTGCTGTAGGATCGATCGATCGTATTTTGGCACCATATCGATATATCGATATATCCATATGACACGGTGTGGCTATTGCAGCGTGCTTTTTCGACGCCTAATACGCATGAGTTTTGTGTGCACAGACGAGGATCTGCAACTGTCTTCTTTCTGTGTATGTTTATATCGTTGATCAGTGCGTGGGCGCGGGTCTTGCACGTGTATATTGCAAACGCATTCCGCTCCGCGTATTATGCGTTATATGTATACCCACGCTGTGCGTATAGAGAGCAGAAGAGAGGTCGGTGCCGCAGGCCGCATGAGACTGGAGTACGGCGGCATCGCCAGTGGTAGTGGCGGTGTGGTGTCCGGCGGCTGCGACTAGCACTGCGAGACCGCCGTAAGTAGGAGAGTTTAACCAGGGTGATACTGACAGCTGCCCTTATCGAGTATCGTGTGCCAATTTTCGCATGGCACGAACCCTATCACGTATTACGTATTAGATATTGCGTATGGGCATGCGAGCACGAGAAATATCATACTTTTTTGTCCCTTGAATTTGGGACTTTTATTGTTCGTTTTGTAGTATCTCTTATCTTAATCGAGATACGTTCACGGAGAAAAATGACGTTTTAGCCACTGGCTTAAAAAGCACGAAATCTGAGTGTTGAAACCCCGAATTTTTATGGCAGTGTGAAGACACATGAAGATCATGACAATCATTCACATACCGAGGAACATTAATAGAGTCATGCTTAATGCATGAATTAATATATTTCTGGGTCGTTATGATGGACTATGGTATTCCATAATATACAGCGGAATTCCATTTTTCTCAGTGTGGTACGATTCTGGGGGATCATATTGACTTTGGTATATTACGAGGAAGATTTTGGTTTAAGGGATGGGATTAGGGTAGGATTAGACATGATTTGATTTTTTTAAGATGAATATTTCGAAATGGTGGATTTATTGCGTTTTTTGATTTTTGTTAGTAAAAAAAAATGGAGTTAATGTGTCCTCGTATGGTACGCCATAAAGCCTTGACAGTTTCCTCATGTTATCAGATAATACGTGGGTTAAGGGCGGCGGGATAGATAAAACAGGTTAAAGTCGACGCTGTTGCAGGGATGGTATGTAGTAAAGGGTTGGACGTTTCGAGGAATAACGGAAGGATGCAAGCAGAAGGGTGGAATCAGGGATTCGTAAAACGCGAGAGCCGAGCCCCGGGTACCTCGGAATGGGTCGTAATGCGCGGCAAACACATAACCTTAAAAACAAGGGAGGCGAACAGCGAGCGCCGAGGCGACACGAGGCAAGGGAGTACATGGGCTGGCGTCGGGACGCGGGGCGTCACCGTAAACGAAACGACGCCGCTGACGACATTTGGAACAGATAATGGCGCGAATGTGCCGCGGGGGTGAACGAACTGAGGGTCGGACTGGGTTCAGTTGGGTTGGGTTGGTATCACATCAGCTATCGATCTTATAACGCTGTGTGGCCCCCGTTGTCTCCCTGTTCCATGACTCTCTCTGTCTCTCTCTCTCTCTCTCTCTCTCTCTCTCTCTCTCTCTCTCTCTCTCTCTCTCTCACTCCCACTAACTCGCCTTTCTCTCTCACAATCTTTCTCACTCTCTCGCTTTAACTACCTACCGCAACCATCTCGTTCTGTGTGTCTCTCTCTCTCTCTCTCGCTTCCACCAATACTCTCTCTCCGTCTCTCTCGCACTCTCCCGTCCTACCCTATGCGTGGTCATATGCACGTGCCCGCAAGCTTCTTCCCCCCCGGAGATGTTAATTTTCCGGGAAATTATTTCGCCCAGAGAAATGCATCTCCCATCGCACGATTCAATACCAAGATGGACGACTGGGGCCAGGGTGCTTTTCTCGAGTCCTTCGTCTTGGTTCACCTACCGTGACCCAGATTGTACACGCGCACTTCTCAATCCACACTCCGTGTCGCGGACTCTATACTCCACACTCTCCGGCCCTGCACCACCTGTTCTCTCGACTCCTCTGTCCTTTACCCCATTGACCGACACAAATCGTGGGAAATCGAGCGAACTCCTCTTTCCTCCTTTACCTTGAATATCTTTTCGGATCCACAGGGTGTGTAACAAGTAGGCATCTTTCCAAGGCTGTCTACTTATAGCACAGAATTTCATGGGGTCACATGTACCTTGAGTGTATCAAATTATTCAGGTTAATTAATTTTGTCGCGCTTCGTGTAATGCAAGCTCGAAATATTCGACCGTGATGATAATACGTTACCAGAATTTATGTACAGGTATGTGGGGTAAGACGGACCTATTAAGGAAATAATACCGTCAGAGCAATTCCAAAAATATATCACGATTAATAGTACTTTAACTAATTTTTGGTAGTTCATCTTACCCCACCTGCCTCTATTATATCTTTTTTTTTCAATATCTATACCCATAATCCATAGGCGACCACTGCTATTCTTAGATCCAACAAACTACGTGCGTCACGCTGTTATACTGTCACGAAGGGAATCACGTTATTTGAGTCGTCAAGCGCAACGGGCACAAGTGCCAAAGCCGAATCGTTAGAAACGGGCTTTAATTCGCAGTGGGAAGCGAAGCGGAAGGCTCCTGAAGTCGCCGGCGGAGCGGCAACGTGCCGATCAGAACTGTCAGGTTATTGTCTCTCATTTAATAGACTTCAGCCGCGGAATACATTAAACTGAATTAAATGCCGTTACAGTTGCATTAACTCGGTTAAGCCAATGCATAATGGAGCCAGTCCGAGGCTTCTGATGTCTCCGCAGTGTCGCCCAGACGTCGAAACACCATTGAATAATATAGAACATCACCGACTTAGGACCAGAATGAATTCAAAAGCAGATCTCTACAGGTACCTACCTTACCGACGCAACGCGAAAAGAAAACAATGAATCCTAATCTCAGGCAAGAATCGAAATAATTAAGGGTCCTTTTTCGTTATTACATTAAAGGCCAGACACGCCTAATTAACTTGACTTCCGTTTCTTCTTTCGGACTCTCTCTTCCTCTTCCCGCTCCTACCCCCTTCGCGCCCCACTCCCAATCAAGGCGTCTATCCATCTTTTTTTCATCGATTAGTCACTTGCGATTTCTGCCGGAACGATGAACTCGCCTGCAATCGCTCAGCCGTCTCGACCCGTCGCGTCACGTGTTTTCCTTCGGTTTCACGAAATGTAATTCCGGAGCAATAGATACGTCCAAGACAGCGACCCCCAGGGGAAGAAAGAATCCACTGGCGTGCTTAGCGAGATTGGAAAATGAGTTTTTCGCCAATGACCCAGGGCACTTCCGGTTCTGTATGGATGGTAGCAATAGTGACGTGGTTAACGGGCAACAACGTTCGATCAATTAGCCGTTTCCGATATTCATTCTATTTGGCTGTGGGATAGGTGTCCGGCTGACTCTAAATAAACGTGGTGTCAGTCAGCATCCGAGAGAGAAATAGGCGACCATCGCGCTTGATTTAACGCCCACGGATTTCATACGGGATTTCATGCGTGTAGTATGGAACATGCTAATAGCGTAGGATCATTATTTTTAATATGTGTATATATACATACGTATATTTGAATATTTATATATACATGTATATATATACACAATAATGAAATTTATAATACCGTGAATCTTCGTTCTCTTTCTTCAGACTCTTCTTAGTTAATTTTCTAATTCTTTCTTCCTCTTGCTTCTCTTTACTTTCCTCTCCCGTTTTCTACACCCTTCCTCCACTTTCCGAATCTCTCCTCCCCTGACTCTCTCATTACACCCGCCTTATAATTACGTACAGAGAGTTCCGCCACTCGTCATCTTGATAAACAACGAAAAAAGCATTGCCACCCTTATCGGTCTTATCTTACGTACACTACGCTGACGCTGTAGATCATCTTGAGTAATTAAAAAAAAAAAGAAGTAAAATATAAAATTCGAACAAGCAGGTTAATTAGACGTGATGTATCGTTGTTTTTCTTTCGACACGTTACTTCGCCTCTTCGCCCCTCAGGTACAGTGCAACCCAGAAATCACGGTGCTACTACCAGCCGGTCTTCCGGAAGTATCCTGAAGTACCCGGAAGTATCGAGAAGGCGTCGTTTATAACGAGCCAGTGGAAGCCGGCCATTTTTAAATATAGAACAAGCGTTATCAAAGGATTGGAAAGCAGCCGGAGCGCCTCTGCATGAAATTTTGCGTGCATTATAAATGCACAGCCTTGCAAGCCCAACGTCGGTATAGGTTAGGCCTGGAGCGTTGGTTGGTCGGACGCGAGTCTAACCTAGCGTAACGCTATAAAAATAACAGCTATCGCCGTCCCTGTTCATGCCAGTGTAATCGCCATGCGTGCCTTTTTCTCTAGCGTTGGGGCTAGCCTCGTCCCTCTTTGATCTACATAGCGAAGCGTAAGGCCCTCTCTTGTCCTCCTGCACGATGCAGCGACAGTGGGACAGAAAGAGGTAAACAGAGCCCGATAACGCCGAGAGGGAAAAAGATGATCAGAGGCTGAGAGACGCGTGTGTTGATGCACTGATATGCGTACGCCCGTGCGTACGTAGCATGCGTTACACGTCAAACTCCTATAGGAATTTACGTACGTACACATACGCTGTACAAAAATTTCTTATCAGAAATTACACGTCGATATATTTCAAGAGAGAAAGACACGTACTTGACCCCGGAGTTACAACAAGGGTACTACGTAAGGGTTAAACGCTTTAATAATTTTCTTATCTCTAAAAAAACACAAAATTATCCCTCTCCCCTCGTCCTACTTTATCGCCATAATTGTATACAAAATATTAAGACGCTCCAGACTCATTCGTAATTGGTATCACGTTATCAGTTATATAAGATTCTGAGTGATATCCTGAGACACGTTGTATGGAACGAAGCGTATATACAGTAGCCAGGCAAGAAATTCTTGGGCGTCAAAGACACGGCAGGAAACGCGTAACAAAAAGTCATGCAGAACCTCATCTTGCGGTATATAACCTAGGCCGATGTCCAAAACCAAAGAGAAGTTACACTCAGTGCATCTTCTTATGGCTTGGATGTCTAGTGAGTAATACGTCGGGCTTATACGTTGCATATATAACTTAATCCTATATATATAACGTTCCGGCTAGGTATATCCTTAGGACACCTCTTATATAAGTACATAAGCTAATGGATTCGTGTGCGCAACTCACGTCCAGTCGGAGTATAACAACGTGCGAGGCGCTCTCTCGAGGCTTCGTCAAAACTCCGACGCGCATTGCGCTCCCCTTCGATTTTTCTTCCGCTCCGGGTACGGTAGCGCGCTGCCTTCGAAAATCAATGTTCCGGAAAAAAAAAAGCGTCGACCGCTCGATCGTACGTCCGTTATGACGGTGGGTGAGAAGAGGGGTATTGAGGAGGAGGAGAGGGAAGAAAAAACGGAGAAGAAAGGAGACGAGGACAAAAAAATAGACGAGGAAAAATGGAAAAACGTTGGAGACGCGTGTACGCGGAAACACGAAGATAAGGAGTGGGAGAAAAGTATGCGCCTATCCTGTGAATATACGAGAGGGTCGAAGGGTGGGTTCAGATAGGGGAGAGAAAGAGAGAATTGAATTTTCGTCATCGTCATCGGCATCGTCATCGCCGTCATTCTAGCTAGTTTTTCCACGGGCTGTATAGATGACGGGTTCACGTTGCTATAGCAGTCTGCAAAAGGTGCTCTATGAAAACATGTGCGCTGGGATACGTACACGCCCCCGCGTGGTCGGATTGGGGTTGGGTTGAAGTCTAAAGGGTATACCGGCAGTTACGTTACGTTGGGGTAGGCCTAGGCTTGGCCTGTGTGGGCGTGGGTGGCTCCACCCCACATCGCTCATCCTCTGGAAAAAAAGCAACCCCCAGGTTTTTCCTTTAGCCTGGCCCCGCGTCGACATCCACTATTTCTCTCGTTCCCCCTTGCCCGCCCCCCTCTTTGGTGGTACCCTCTCACTCTTCTGACCCCTGACCCTCAACCGACAAACACACCCCTTGCTTCGGCTTCCTGAGACCCCCTCGTCAGTCACCATTCACCCAACCAGTCACCCCTGCCTACACCGCTATCCGCTATCCTCTAGTCTAGTTGTACATACGTACCCTCAACCCCTAGTGCTAACGTTTCCATACCCTCTACGATGAACCTACCTCTGCCATTGCCACTACTGCTAGGAGTCCTTCTTTACCTTTTTTTTTTTCTAGCATATACCCACCTGACTTCCAGAAGTAAATCATAATTGCCATCCTACCAACTTCCATCGCCTGGTGTCTACTCTGACCTGTCTCATAGAGCACCGTATGTGTCTCGCATACTAGACTACGATCAAAATCGGCGCGAGAGCAATCCCCATCATTGGAATTGTTCCCAGGACAATTCCCTCGTGAGCATGCCACGGCAATTATATGTAATTTCAAAACGACACGCGTTCACGTAATTTCCTTCTTCCTAATAACGATCGATATTGTAAGGGTAGTTACCTTCTTGGAGTTGATATTAGCCAGGATGATTTTTTTCCGATGACGAAACTCCGGTGTGTGATATATACGTATTTCGTTTTATAGTGCATATCGGTGAGGGATGTTTTGCTCTTGGATAAGGGATGCATAGATATCTCTTTTATTCCTTTATCTATATACACGTGTACCTCTTGTTTTCTCTGTGGGTATACCGACCACCTAGCCGACGTGCTGTACGCTGAGTGAAATCCTCTTTGCGTCGGGTGCTATTACGAGTCCTTGAAAAACGAAGGAAGGGCTGCTATCTGGGTAAGAGAGAAAGAAAGGGCTGGATCCTTTTTGACTTGCACTGAAATCGGCATTGGATTTTCGTTCAGACGCCTTCAGTCTATTCGTTCTCATATTTCGCATATTTCACCCCACCTGGAGTTATCCATCCAGAGAGAGCTTTGGATGGGATAAAGTGTCACGGGATACTCTTATAGGATAAGGGCAAGACCTGGAGAACATTGAATCCAGTGAATCGACCCTCCTCTTCCACATTTTGGTCCCCTTGTCCAACGTGTTCGCTTCTGATCTTGCACCAATTTGGACTAAAACTTCCTGTTTGACGACCTTTTGATCCTTTTGTCTCATTTATTTATTCCTTTGACTTGACTATAATACTGCTGGATGAATATTCGCGAATTTCTGACCTACCACAAGCTACCCCCACTCCACGTCCAAGAGATCAAGTCTTTGATTAGGTACATGGCGCAGATTCATATACGCCTGATTAAAGAGACTCCATACTACTCCACTGAGTAAAAATTTTTTTTCATGTTCGTACAAAGATCCATGACCTCAATTTTTTCTACTAAACAAAAAAGACATAAGGAGACTGTGCGTCATTGTGAAAATAATCTGGACCGTAATCACGCTTATAAATCTTTGTTATTTATTATAATTTATTATCAAAAAATTGGTCGATATATTTTCGAAATAGTGACACATCAGCCCCTGGCAGTCATAATCAATTTTATTAGTAAGTATACTATATGCTTCTTTGTATCTAATCAGCATCCAGTTAAAAATATTTCAATCTTAATGATCCGCTTGATGGACGTCTAAGAGTAAAGAGGATTTAGTATACGTCAGGTAATAAGTATCCAGCAGAAGTGAGACGAAGGTATATACCGTAGAGTCGACTAGTGGCGGTAGCAATAGTGGTGGCGGTGGAAGCTTCAAAAAAGTCCAGAGACTTGCAGCAGGCGGCAGCTGCACGACCAGAGCCAATAACCTTGTTTCGAATCATCTTATTCACGTAACGCAGCTATAGTAAGCCGAACTCTACGTAGCGAGTGTGTTGCGGGATGGGTAACGCGATCTTGAGAAATACACTGGCAGTTGTCAGGCCGAAGTATAATTTCACTGCCAGTTACGGTAGCCGATAATGATTGCGTCGTACAAGACTACACGCGTAGAATAATCATATGCATACATACATACATACACACACACATACACGCGTATTATATAATACAGACCATACCCTGTGCATAGCTATACCCATTAAAGCACGTTTACATGAATTCATAGAGATCGGTAGTTCCGTATTTTACGATACACCCTTGACTGCTCGTTAACTGTTGACGAATTATAGTATCCCATATTAGTTGCAAAAATGTGCCACAAGTGTCGCCACCATCGACCTGACAATCAATCAAAACCATTACCACACGTATAATACATTGTCGATCCTCGATTACGAGTCTATCGATCATTGCTTCACTTTGTACGAATAAATATAAATTCTCTTAAAAAGCCATAACATTCTCTCTTCCGTATCCGCTCTCAAATCGTGCGGCAATACTGAAGAAAATGAAGAATTGCCGATTACGCGTCGCTGAAGCGTGAAACTAACCAGTCTGAAGTTGGGTAGGTACACGGTTACCTTCTGCCATTCCTTTCGTCTCTTTGCCACTCTGACGATTCTTCTTTTTATTATTATCCTGTCCCACTCTGATCCATTACCTTGGAGGTAAGACGGATATATAGGTACTCGAAAGCGTAAGGTAACCACTCTCGAAATTCTCTCACGGTATACCAAGGAGACATACAGACTGGTGTGTATATATAGAATAGAAAGAAAAAGAGAGAGAGAGAGAGAGAGAGAGAGAAGAGAGAAAGAAAAAAGAGAGAGAGAGAGAAAAAGAGAGTACTAGAAAATTCTACCTTTTTCAAGGCACTCGATTCTTCCAGCGTGCGCATTCTCAGAAGGTTATTTTTGAGCGAGTCCTACCTACGAGACGACTCCCTTCTAGTGTGCTGTGTGTACGCTCTCGGAGTCCCGCTCTGTCGAATGGGCCGCACGTGATGGAAAGAAGAGAGAAAAGGAGTAGTAAAGAGTAGGTATAGGTTGGCAAGAGAAGAAAGAGAGCGTCCTGCGGCGTAGGGACCATAGGGAGAGTAGTAGAGTAGCTGAGAAGTAGGAAAGTTGCGAGGAGGTGAAGAGTAGTAGGGATAAGAAGGGGAAGGCGGGATAAGAAGAGTAAAGGAGAGGAGAGTATGGTGGTGGAAAGGGGGGAGAACACGGAGAAGCAAAACCGAGTTGAGGCAGGTTCGGGTTCGGGTTCGGCAAGTTGGCGTTGGCAATCGCGTTTGTTCGGCGCGTGAAGGTCGGGATCAATGGCCGTAGGACCCAGTGAGGAACAGCGGGGCCTGAGAAGAGGAGGGAGGATTCGCTGTTGCTGCTCTGCTGCTGGCTTTGCTGTGCCTTCTGCCTGTTGCCGAGGTAGGGATGCGAAGTTGAAGTTGGGTACCAAAAGAGGAGAAATTGAGTTGGTGCACGGGGCACTCGTAGTGGGGACCATCATTGGTCGGTTGGAGGGAACCAAAAGTGGGGACTGATTCTCTTCCTTCCTTGTGCTCCTGCTGTGGATATTCGCCTGCCATGATGCGCTGCGCGTAGAGGAGTCTTTCGTCTCTTTCGTGCTCTCCTTCCTTTTTGTTTCTCTCTCTTGCTCTTGGTTAACTTTTCACTTGGATATACGCCATACGTTTGGTGCTCCTTCGTGTCCGTCTGGTCGCGACCCTGGATTTGAGAAACTGACCCACGTGGTCTTCTTTCACAATCTTGATACTTGATACTGTAGAAAAGTTGTGTTTCTGATTCAGACAAATCGGTCGAAATTCATTTTTCATAGTTTCATAGTTATCATAATTATACTGGTATGCTGTGCGTTATCGGTTTTAAAGGGCGCTTTATTGAGGAGAGACTATATCTTGAGCATAGGTGTATGATTTACAATTAGTGACTATAGAACGAGGCAGCGAGAGATGTTGACGAGGAAATTCCTCAAGTGAGAATAGAGCCCGATATTAGGTAATGACCTTGACGGAATATCAATTCGTTAGAAAGGTCTGGTGTGAGCGCGTGCATTAGGTGTGAAATGAGGGGCGAGCGAATTAGGCCGTCAAGGGGAGCGTGGGCGAGCGCAAACCAGGAGGCGTAGGCTGGCAGCGCCATATAAGAGAGGGATGTCCTGACCTACCCTAAATTCCTGGAGGCCCCCCCTTAAGTCCCCCACCACTCTCGAACCTCTTTCCCTTGTTTCCTCCTGGACCATCCCCGCCATCATTCCACGGGACCTCTCCTTCTGGTAGGCCTACTTCCCCTCCGGTGCCAGTCTCGTTTATTCCACGGAGCACGCATTGTGTACGGGTCCTTGCCTTCTCTTGCTCCTGCTCTTTCGTATGCGAAATCGTCGCTCTTTATCTTCCTCTCTTGGCCGATCTCCTTCCTCTTTTTCCTTGACTTCTCCCCTCGCCACACCGCGCCCACCCCATCCGTCTCTTCTTCTGACTCTCTTCGTCCGGTGCATTTATTTCTCTCACCAGTTTCTTCTATCTTTTTCTCTCATTCCTCTCTCACTCTCTGTTTCTCTCTTTCTCCATTCCGCGTGTTCCGCACGCGTGTACGTACGCTCCTCTCTCTCTCTCTCTCTCTGTATTTCTTTTGACGTTTTTTTTTTACTTTACGTAGGTTTACGTATGTAGGAAGTTTCTCTTTCTCTCTCTATCGCCAACTCTCTCTTACACGCACTCTCATCTCTTCCTTCGTTTTCTCTGTCTTTATCAACGTGGTCCTTCTGTGTCGTCGTGGCCGTGGTCGGTTCGCCGCGTTGCAGGTTCACGAATCAGGCATTCGGTCTCCTTTCAGTCGATGCGCGACTCACTGAAAAAGCGAGTCTTCCCTTTTGCTCTCCTGACTACATTTCCCTCTCTCTCTCTCTCTCTCTCTCTCTCTCTCTCTCTCTCTCTCTCTCTCTCTCTCTATCT
>JARQST010000288.1:553449-578779 GCA_030142225.1 Pachycephus smyrnensis | reverse complement strand
TCTCTCTCTCTCTCTCTCTCTCTCTCTCTTGTTTGCTCGTATCACATCCACGTTTTGCTAAGAGGAAACGTGGTACCTATATGCTATCTAGTATTCCTCGTGCTCTTCAAGTTCCCCCAGTCTTCTGATAGGTACCTATATCTATAATATGTATACCGCATGCGGCACTTTGACATGGCGCTTACTTTAACCCTGGTAAAAAAAGAACGTTCGAGGCTCTTAAATTTACTTTTTTTTTTCGTGTACCAAACGTATACACGGATCTCATAGATATCTACACGCATTTCGTATATGTTCTATATACACGCCATATTGAATGTATTTTTAATTTCTATACTTTTTATTCCCCGATTACTTCTCTATTCATTTCTTTTCGCTCTTATACATACATTCGCATTGTTTTTCTAATTCTTCTTCCTTGCTCTTCCTCTACTTCCCACGGAACGGGCTTGTTAGGGTCGACGCGAAGCGCCGCGAACTGCCAGGAATTCTCGACTGGCTGGGAAATATCGCGAGATTGATAGACAGATAGATAAATTGGATGAACAGGGGAGGAGATCAAGAGAGAGAGAGAGAGAGAGGGGGGAGAGAGAGAGAAACATAAAGAGGGAATTAAAAAAAAAGGAAAGAGGAAAAAATCAGTTTGTACGGTGCCGCCCGGGCGCGTCCATTACGCGTTATTATACGTACGCGCCCCTTCGTATCTACCGTGTGGGGTATGTTAATTGGGCCTCTTGACAACAAGCGGGAAATAGTAATCATCAAAAAGGCAACAAATTATTCTCATCGATCGTCGGGCAGCTGAATGCACACGTTTCCAACGGGCGCCCCTAACAGCGGGCCACAGTCAAAGGGATGCACGCGTGGCTATGCGCATAATACGAGCGCAACTTGTATATAGACTACCGGGTGGTGTTTTTTTTCTACCATTGATTGCAACGTTTCATCGTTCTGCAGGACATACAAAAAAAGTACGATAACAGAGATTTTAGAGGAGTGAAAAAAAAATTTAAGAAAATCAACAGGATAACAGAATCGATTTAAACAATTTTTTTTTTGTTGAGGAAATGAGCCGATGAATAGTTTTATCTTTTTTTTTTTGTCCCTAGGTAGGTACTTACTGCCCTTCCCTATATTCCCTATGAATCCTTTATACCTATAACCATTGGCTATGACTGCTCACAGTCCTAGGTGCTTGAACGAGCGGAGCGGTTTTCAACTTTTTCTTTCACCGGACGCGGAGTACGCGCCCGCGCGCACACTCGGATACCTCTGATCCAGTATCCGCACAAAAGCCGGCAAGTATTCAAAAGAGCTCCACTGCGCTGCTGGAGGCTTCGCTCGTGCCGCCAGGTTGGCAGAGGGTTTGTTTACTATGGAAAGTGTTGGAAAAGTTGGCAGCGCCAGGGCGTGTGCACGTTGCCTCTTGATGGCTGGAGAGAGAAAGAGATTTAGCTAGGCTAATGGCAGAGAGTTGGAAGACGAAAAAAAAAGTTTTCAAAAACATTAATTGTCTCTAAAATAAAAAGAATCAATGGACGACATACTTGCGCATTAGAATATACGCAAATTTCAAATTAGACTCTAATAATGATTTTCCAAAAATAATACCTTACGTGTATATCTTTCACGTCCTTTCTTGGATAGGTCAGGTTCCGTGAACAGGGGAACTTAACGATGGTAAAATTGTACGAAACGTATAAAAAAGTCGGATGAAAGTGCATGAACCATAAGGGCAATGGGCTCGTGTGTAAAATATCTACATATATGGGGATAATTCGGCGGGAGAGACACGCTCGCGTTTCTATGTAAAAATTAATGGTGGAAGTGGCGAGAGTCGCTGACCATGACGCTGCAGCTGCCCCGTTCTCTAAAGAGTAGTAAGAGAGAGAAAGAGAGAGAATATGTGTCTGGCAGTGAGTAAAAGAGGGGGACAGAGAGAGAGAGATGAGTCGAGAAGTAGAGAGAAAAAGATGGCAGTCCGAAGGGTTCCCATTCTTCCCAAACCCCCCTCCCACCCCCTCTTTGCCATTTTCAACCCGATAACATCTTAAATGCAATTCGCCTGCGTCGTAACAGCTAATTTTAAGCGGCCTATTTATGTTCCTATTTATTCATACATACACGCATACTTACGTACCGACGGCGGCGTTATCCGTTTCGTGTCGTGAGGCCCCCTTCCCTTTTTTATCACCCTAGAGAGCATCTGCCTAGGTGCCCATCCACCCGCGGGAAAGCTTCAAGCTAATTTGCTGAAAAACCAGCGTGAAAGGTTCGCGTCTGCCGTTTAACCCCTTCTTCCGGCAGAAAATAAAGACTCGGTAGAAAAAAGAAGCGGGATCCTAAACTAAAAAAGAAGTGGGGATAGAATAAAAAAACTGAAATAGATAAAAAGAGCACAGCTCGTAATAGCGTATAGCGCCAAGCGCCAATAAGCGCCAAGCTGCGTCGGCTGCCTACCGGGTAATTGTCGGTTGACGACAAAATTGCAAGGTCCAGCGCAAGGCGCGATCCTTACTAGCAAGTAATCGAGTCGTAACGCCTAACAGATAAATCAGATAGCAGCATCGAGCTATTGCTCCCGGTAAAGAAGAGACCTTTTAAAATAACAACATTACGTATTATCTATACCGTCCTTCTTTATTACACTCTGCCGTCCACGCATATCCCAATACCCATTATACCGATACCCAAACCTGATAATCAAATCGAGACGCGGATCGCTAATAAATCTTCTCGCGAAGCACGTGGCCGTCCGCCATGACAGTGCCGAGCAGCCAGATAGTCCCGACTAATCCGCCATCTAGCCAAGTAGAAAAACCTGTTACGGGCCCGGCCCAGTTTGCTTCGTCTATATATATGTATACCGACTTTAATACTAAAAACGCCCTAGGTCCCAATTCCCCAAGTTATATCCCAGCCTACAAATCCAACGGGCCCCGTCTCGAGGTTAGGCTCCATCAAAGTAACATGGCGCATTCTCCATCTTAAGGCCCCGGCGCTCTCACAAGGCTGTACCCACACTGGGATAAGAGGGACTTTGGCGTAGGACGGGGCCTTTCGGCGGTTACTAGAGTGACCGTGCTCATAGCTATATAGCGAGCGAGTGAGCGAGCAAGTATTTTCGCTGGCCTTGACGCAGCGACGGAGGGCGATGCACCTCTGGCGAACACTGCGAGACCCGGGACCGTCGCAAGCGGACGCACACACCAGGATCCCTTCCTTGTGGTAGGTACAGTGCATTCTTTATATATACGAGTACAGTGCACAGTGCACGGTACCGCAACGCACGGACATACTACCCATAGTGTGTTGCACCGTCACAAGCCATACACACGACACAGGCCCAACGCTCAGGCCCGGTCCAACCCGCGAACAGTCGACACTGACCTCACCCAACTGCCAGTACTCCTCTTCCCTCTTCACTCGTCCCACCCCTCCTTATACCTCCTACCAACCTCTCCGCTTCCCTCCTACCCCGTACACTGTCTGCCAAAAGTTGACGAAGAATTCGCGACACTACAGTCCGCTCGCGATAACGATTTCTCAGTCGAGCAGGTGCATCGGGATGCATCTTGATATAGGTATATGCATTTTTTATATCGAATTATTGCAACTCGATTTTACGAATTTCATTACTAGGAATATTAAGATTAATATTTGTTACGTGGATTCGTACGATGCCGAATATAGTTGCAGAAAGTTTGCATAGGCGTGCGGTGGTACAAGGATCTCTTGTGGGTACCCGTGCGAATCTATGCACTTACATAAAAGCATGCTAAGGATCGGTGAAGGCGTAGGTATGCTGGGTTATGTAAGGCGCTTTTAGTAGGTCGTATACCAGCGATTCGATGGCCGTCGTGCATTTTCGCATCGCCACATGTGCAGGCGTACGTAGGTTGGTTGGTATATACATACGTTATAGATTGATAGATAAATAGGTAGTTACAGAGACAGACGGGGTACGCTAGGGTTTTAAATTGTTTTGAGTTTAGTCAGTCGCCAGTCTTATTGGTATACGTTCCGTCCGTGTCGACGATTGTGGACGAGGTTTTATCTTTCTTTCGTGGCTTTTTCCCTTTTACTATTGGCGCCCGCATTCGAGTCCGGACGGATAAAGCTTGCGGTACACAAGCGTACAATAGGGTTTAGGACCGTCGTAATCATGGAAACTAGCGCTAAAGTCATCTAAGCGATAGTTCAGCCTAGTACACAGGTGCGCTGCACCGTTATTAGTACGTTGCTATATATCGACGGAGGTCTAGTGCAATTACGTTTCCCTTATACCAATTACCTCTACTCGTACGTACTGCTTTTACCTGTTTTTCGCCATCTTTGTTTTTTTTTCTTCTCTCATTACCTTCGTCATTTTGGCAAGGCACTGAGTTCCCGGAAAATCATCATCTTACAGTCACAGAAAACCTTGCGGTGTTAACGAAGTCGCCCTGGGTAACTCGGTTTATGTGCTCGTTTGCCACTGGAAACTAACGCGAGTGACCATAAATTAACTTTGTCCCGGTCGCCCTGTAGCGTCGGGACGTACGGATTAAGTTGCCGGGGACGCTGCGTATACCTCGGCGTTTGTGCTTTCCATTTCGATGAATCTGACGAGGTGGAAGCGAGACTTAGATGGAAGGGGTAGTAGAGCGAGTGAGATAGAGGCTTGATTATATAATGAGTCGGAATAAAAGACGGTATGGACCAGGCCAGCTGTTACGCTTCCTTTTTTCGCGACACTCTATGCAATTTGGCCACCAGGTACGTGAGCGTATCGCGTATGTCGTACCCGGAGTACAGACAGGCTAGGCAGACTTTACATTTCTTTATTTGCTTGAGTATTGTTTGCCGTAGGAAGCTGAGACTCCTGTATTTCCTGCAGCACTGAAAGCGCCAATATCATCCATCAAAATCACTTAATACAGGATATCGAAATTATACCTGGTGACTCATAGTCACTGTGGGCATAATATTTTCAAAATTTTTCTATCCGAACTCCATTCTATATTACTTGATAGTTATGTAGCTTTTTGAAAATTATTTAGAGAAATTCTAAAAAAATATTGGGGCCCTTCTCCACCCCCCTTATACGTATATTTAATTGTAAAATTCTATAATTTCGTATGTGGTATTACATTGTGGGGGGTTGCATTGTTATGGTTAATTTCCAACTGTATGCGCTTCTAACGATATATATATATATATATATATATATATATATATATATATATATATATATAGACGATATCGCCCCACGCTGTTATCTTCTGCCGAGATCGCGTTTCAGGGTAGGTATAGCATCTGTTAATAGGGGTGGCGATGCTGGCACAGGGTGAGAAAAGGACGGTAAAGGGCTTTCGCATTGTCTTGGGCGTCGCCTATTCGCTTAACATATGTGAGCATTAATCCGCGACTAGCCAAGTCTACGTGTACACCTATGGGCATCCGTGTCTGCATCACTTTAATGCATGCGCACTATCGCAAGAACAGGAACTGCAAGTAACAATGCGTTTTGCGTTGGGTATGAATTTATTATTTGTACAATATCATCCAAAATAGTAGCAAAGCCTGAAATAAGTCTGTTCTGAAATTCTCTCGCATGTTACATATACAGTCAGAGTAAAGATCGAGTAATACTGTAATTCCATTGTAAAATTCATATCCCATATGGTGCAGTACGAGATTACGCAGCATCCAAAAAATTCTATAAAATTGTATGAAAACTTTATTACGAAGTATCAAGCCCTTTTGAACTGACCTGTACCATTGAGGAGCTCACCCAGTTAAAAAGAATCGCGAAGGACCCCGATCCAAGCCCGCCTCTCAAGGTTGGGCCTTGTCTACCTGCCGAATGCTGGCTAAGGTTAGGCCCGCCTCCGACCTTCCTCAAGTAAACTTCAAAGGACGACCTCGATTCCTTTTTTTTTTTTAATATTACACTCCAGCTAACATTTCGGCCGTTGGAGGAGAGTAACCTCTTCGAGGTCAGTTGTCCATATATGCATGTACATATGCACGTAAACAGTGACGGTACGGATATACGTACGTGCAAAAATACGTAGACAGTCTGGGGATGGTGGAATCTGCTGCAGACGAGTTCCGAAAATTGCATCCAAAGGTCTGGTGCAACGGAGCGAGCAGAAGGAGAGAGCGAGAGAGAGAGGGAAAGTGAAAGAGAGGGAATTGAGAGTAAAAATATCTACCAGCAACCTTACGTCCGGCAATTTAGGCGTGAAGAGAGAACCTTGAAGAGTTTAAGGCTACCATGCACAACGGTGCCAATTCCTTTGGTCGAGGATGATCATGATCTGTAAAAAGTAAAAAAGTGCAAACTGCATCTAACTGGTTCCTCTGTAATACTTATATGCACTGAGAGAGACGAACGATAAAGATAAAAAAATAACTAGAGAAAGTAGATACGGAAAAGGCTTAATCCATCTGTAACGTCTTAGTCGATTAGACAACTCTTAGAAAAACATGATTTTTTTCAATTACTGCATTATTCATAATCAACCTGGTGCGTGCAGTGCATCGAATAATACTGCTGATAATTCTGATAATGAAAACCTTAAAGGTAATACACATACGGGATAGTGTCCATAAATAATGCGAACAGTACTTGGATACACGTGTCGAGATGATAGGTATAGTCCATTCAATAAGTATTGCCTATTGTACAAAGTGCATGTGAGAGAAACAAAGTGCGTACGTTATTTATTGTTTTTTCTATTCAAAAGTCTGTACCCCCGGCGAAAGAGGTAAATAGCCTTTGTTTTTTCGTTGCGAAAATCGAGCCGTGTTTTTTAGACGCGTATTATCGCCGGCACATGTGCGTTAATTTTTCGTCTGAACAAACCAGATACCGGGTGACTGTTTACAAAATACATTTTTGTTATTTCAATGGGCTGTGCGTCATCGGATGGTCGAATCAACGTCGTGCGGTCATTGCACTTGCGCTCGGTTGCAGCTAACGTCGACGGATCCCGACAGCAGCGCGCTAAGTCACTCTAATTTCGATCAATTAATACAAGACTAGGCGCCCTGACAAGGAGCAAGCGGCATCTTTTGCCACTCAGTCTTTGTCACTGTTTTTCATCTTGTTTCCTTCCTCTTTAATATTAATATTTATCATACCGCCTTTTCTGACCTACGTAACATCGTTAACCTGCACATCAGAATCGTTCATAAACGCATCGTGCACTTTTTTTATTTCTTCCCCCTCTCCTCCCTCCGGAGAAAAATGGCTCGCTTAAAATATTTCACAATAAAATTGATGCGAGAATGCAGTATGCAATTTTATTGTGGTAGGCGATACCGAGCGATTGGTATTCGGTGCATTGAGAAATCATCTGCGAGCACGCAGCGCGTTAGGTATTTAAAAAAGAGAGCAAGAGAGAGAGAGAGAGAATACTGCAATGTAAAAGAGTAAAGAATGAAATCCTTGAATGACGCAAAGTGCAGTAAGCGCGAGTGCATCGCATAAAAACGAGTACCTACCTACCTAGCTACACTTTTCATTAAAAAGTTGGTACTCTTTCTTTCTCTCTCTCTCTTCTCTCTCTTAGCCAGTCTGCACGAGAGAGAAAGAGAGAGAGATTCATGCGAATCCACGATAAAGGCACGTTTATCTATCGGTCACCGGATATAGGTCTACAAGCCCCTTAGATTACGAGTCTCCCCCTCCCCTGCACCACCGATTGCCGTGCATCAAATGCAACTCCCTCTCCTGGTGCATCGGATACCGTCCTTGTCTTCTTCTCCCAATCTCATTCCCTCTCTCTCATCCCTGCATCTCTTCTTCCTCCTCACCTCCTATCCATTTAGCTGTTGCACCTCCTGGTCACCCTCCCTCCTCCCTGCCAGCCTCGTGCAGTTTTGCAATTTCAACCTCATTTTTGCGCATAGCTATCGCATCGGGCAAACACGATAAAACATTTTATCAGGGTTTCGTTATCGGCGCTTTATTTTTTCAGGCCACATGAATTTTCGCAAGAGGCTGTTGCACCTCGATTCAAATAAATAAAAAAAATAAAAACCAAGAAAAACGTTACGAACATGTCGCAATCCCGAAGTCATCGACGACGTCAAGCGTCTCGGTAGCATCCGGCTATCTGTCCTTCATTTTCATAAGAAACGACGAAAAATCCTAACAGACTTTATTATGGATATCTGATACAAGCTCGAAACACCAAGCCTTAACGAAGTATATAGAAAACTCAAGAACAGTTCTGTCCTCTGTACTATTTTCTTACTCTCACGGTACGCACGCTGCATAATTGCAATTGCAAGCAAACACCAATGCAATCCGTGTACACGTGCACTGCCGGCCAATAAGAACTTCCTATTCGTGGACTACGATGCATAAGTGCAGTATACCGATATGCAGTCCCCGTGCAGATAAGTGCAAGTACGTACTTGCATCAGCATCGGTTAAAGCATTTCATTGAGTAAAAGTGAAGGAAGTCGTTTGAACTTCGCGGGTCTGGGGTATAGGGATACCCCAACCCAGTAGTACCAATATTTTATATTTTATGTCTATTATTATTATCATCATCATCATCATCATTACTTACCCATAATACCTTTTTTCCCTTCCCTCTTCCAACCTCATTATTTATTTTTTCAATAGATTTCTACCAAGCGATAAAAACTCTAATCTTCCTAATCCAACCTCTATAGGTACTTTATTGGTTAGTTAGTCTCTCTCCCCACCATTGACGACAAGACTAAGCATCGAGAATCCATGACTATCCCGTCTCTCGAATTCTCCCTTCCTTTACCTCCACTCAACTCGAGTCGACTCCACGAGAGAGGTTCTTTCGCCTGGACAGATATCTCATGAAAACTTGGGGGTTTACGTAACAAGATGGACGCGACGGTTTCCGTGTGCCTTTCACGCGGCAAGGCCAGCTCGATTCGCGCGGTATCATAAGGGCGCTTCGGACTGAACTCCATCGCAGGTAAGCCGTACCCTTACGTGGCCAAGACGTCCGGATCTATCTATGCTAAGCCAAGACCATGAATCGATCGTGGGAGCCCCGCGAAGAAATATCTTCGTCGAGTCGAGGCGCCACTTTTTTTCATTCCCCACTTCTTCGTCGCTTCTCGAACGGTGTCGCTAGTGACAGTTTCTTTATGCTGCTTAGTATTTTTTTTTCTTTACACTTTTATAGGTAAATAGCACCTCTTACTTTCGTGCTGATACAATCGATTGGGATTTACTATATATATTGTGGTTGGCATTACTGATTCTGTCTCGGTATTTTTTCGTCGTGCCCTTACTAGCATTTTTTTCTTTACTTTTGAAAAACATTTTTTTTTAATTTCGTATACGTTTTTTCCTTCTCCTCCGATCGACTCTTACCTTTCGCTTTTACGTGTGACGACACGAACGGACGTTCTCAAGTCCGCCATTCACCGGTCGCGGTAGAAAAGTCCCGTGTACGCGACTTTAACGATCGTGCGGGAAATTACCATGATCGCCGAAAACGACCGGAACCAACCTGGAGAATTCGCGTTTATCCTCAGTACGTTACTTCGCTCGGTACGTATTGTGTACGTATTGTAGACAGTACGTATAATAGTTATATGGTGTGTATATATATACCTATATATATGAAAAACCGGCTGTTCATTCTCTTTTATATACGGGACACCCCGTGCGTGAGGTCCGATCGTGCTTTCGTAGAACGTAACGCATCTCTGCACCGAGCCGCATCTTTCCGGGCGTTCTGGCGTACGTACGTACCTACGCATAATTTTCGCTCGCACACGCGTTCATGCGGCCTCTTCTGCACGCGGCTTAAGCCCTACGCGTAATACATTGAAGCATGCGTGCCATCTGGCGTTCCATGTGCTTCTTCGCGTTTCTACCTCTACACGCATAATTCCTGCGTACACGCATTTGCATCTATACATACATTAGTACACAGACAGACACGCACAGACTGAGTACTGGTAGTATCGAGAACGGAAATAGGGTAGAAAATGTTACTACATTTTTCTCTTTGAAATTACGTGAGCCTCGTTTTTTTTTAATTAAAACATATATTTCAGCAGGTTCTCAAGAAACGAGAGAATCGCAGTAAAAAATGCGTGGATATTGATCTTTTCTTTTTTCTTGAGTAACCGTAATTGTAGGTTGGTATGAGAAAGAAAATGTTGAATTTAAATATTATATTTTACACCATTCCGAATATTAATAGTCTAACTCACGAGAATTCCTTGAGGGAATTCACAAGGATGGAATTCAAGATCCAGATGGGTCCGTGCAGCTTCCTGCCACTTCTTTCTTTCTTCGTGCCCGTGAAATCTCACGACGGCTAAAAAAACCGTCGCGCATAAATTAGCGTTCCTCGGTGAACGGGCCAACGCGCCGTATCCTAACACGTGTTTCAAACATGTTTTTACTAGCGGTGCAACGATATTGCGTCTCGTTATGCAATCCGCGTTACGGATTTTACGTTACGCAATCGTAACCAAAGATTCGATTGGCGTACTATGGTTTATCAGATATTTGGTATTGGGACTGAGACTTTTTACATTTTTATTATTATTAATTCTCTTACCGGCGCCCGACTTTTCTGTACCTTCTGCATACAAGACAGGCGGCCATGCTGATCTTCAAACAGGAAGTAAATATAAATATATATATATATATACACACATACATATATAGTCTGGTAACAGATGCAGAGAAAGGAAGGAAGAAACTAAAGAAGCAAAAGGGTATCGGAACAGCATAACAGTACGGAGTCGTGTATACGAAGACAGCCGAAGAGAGCCGAAGGAGACGTAGCACGGTTATCGCAAGCGTTTCGCATGCGGTGCCTTATAGCGAGTACAAGGGAAGCCTTGTTGCGAGAAGTATAGTCCTGGACTCGCCTCGGTATTTCAGCGTCGTTTAACGGCACACCCGAATTATAAATAAGTGCAATATCGCACGAGTCTTTTGACCCCGTCGAAAGGCAGGGGCCGGTTTGAGGGTATCGGACGTGGGGCGGGGGTCTGAGGGGGAGGGAAGGAGTCTACGCTGAGTTCGCGACGTCGAAGAAAAATTTTCGTGACGCTCGACGTTCCGCAACCTTACTGTACTCTCGGGTGGGGAATATAAATTGAATCGAAATTCTGGGGGAAAAATTCGCTACGCTGTCCCATCGTTTTCTCGGGGCAAACGGAGGTCGGGAAAAATGGCTGTCACGTGAGAGAGGGAGAGAGAGAGAGAGAGAGAGAGATATGGTTCGTTGCGTATATATAGATGTAGAATTTATACACGTTTATTATGAGAATAATACGCACAAGGACGCTTGGGTTTTGATTTTCGTGTCAGTGCACGAAAGCCGATAGCGAATTGTCGTCTTAATTAATTGAGATAACGGGAAAATAAAAATTCGATGATCTTCGCCACTTAACTCCCGGCCACCCGCTTGTTCTTTACCGGAGGCCAAACCGCTGCTCGTTTTCTCTCTCCTTCTGTTTTTCATTCGTTTCCTTTGTTTTTTTTTCTCTCCTCTTCTTCTACCACTGTGAAATACTTGATGCTTTTCGTCGTGCAAATCCAGCTGTGGAAATGTGGAAGCGGCTCTCGACGACTGGAAAAATGCTGGCGGCTTAGCGGCTTCGCGAATACTTCCAAGAATCGCTCGATTGCGTTCGATGCTCGAGGACAATTGAATCGATTGCCTCGGTAGGTTATTTCAAATAGCGCTATACCCGGTGATTCGTTTGGAACTCATGACATGCTTCCTCACTCGAGTATATATAGCTGCTTATTATATTGGCAATATTACTTCAGGAGAGGGTCTGCTAATGATGCTTATATACAGGTGTTGTATTCTGTAGGGAAATATATATATATACGTGTGTGTTTACATAAGTGCGTTTTCAATGCAAATATAACAAAGCCAGCTTTCTTTGTAAGTCTCTTGAAATTTTTTGAATTCAAACTCCATATTACGTTTTTGCACACGTCGATTATTACTGCGCGTTTTATTCGTTTGCTACGAAATCGCGTGGCACTAAGACGATTCGCAAAAATGATATGATAGATAACGATAAGACGGTCAGCGTTGCGTGATTGCATCGTTGGTGCACCAAGGCCAGGGCTCTAAAGTGCTTCGAACTTTTTGATAAAAATTCTTTTCTTTTTTTTTTTTCTTAGTCACAAATATTTTATTTTTTTAATACGCTCTTTAATCGTTATATGTATTCACGCTGGATATCAGAAATACCAGTGTAATCGATTTATGCGCGTTTTGTTATATTAGGTACGAGCTTTTCTACATTGCTTTTAAAATTCGACAGGTATTCTGGATCAGTGTGGACTATGAGTTAGCACGTGTAAAAATTTTTTTCAACGCTATCCCGGTCACTCGTACCTCTGACCAATACGAATTTTCATGAAGGGAGCGCGTATATTTAGATAGAGTAATTATTTCGATAAGTCTTATCAGTCGAGGCCCCCGCCAAGTCTTCGGTCGCCGATAAAACTTGTTTTCAACAAATTAATCTTTTTCATTGGTGACGAACGAAGAAAAATCCATAGATATCTGAGACGTAGCCTGGTTGCGTCGGGGACCCCTGATCTACTTAGAAAAAAGGAAAGAACCAAAAAAAATTTAATTAAATTCACGTAAAATGTCTTATCGGTACAGCACAGCTTGTATACCTATATATACCTCATACGACAGTGAATCATTAAAACGTGGAAGGAGGACTCTCTTAGCTTCTGTAAGAGGAAAGTCCAAAAAAAGAACGGTACAGCATCTTTCAAAACTACCTCAGCCAATTTTTCAAGGACCCTTCTTACATTAGCACCCGCCTTAATTCACCGCCTGTATAAATATAATTCAGCCGTGGTGCGATTAAAAGGGACTTTTATTTTATTCGCAACGGAATGACTCGCTACTTTACGTTTTGTTCTACGCTACCGAAAACTCTTGCAAATTTCAAAGAAACTCAAAAAGCCCAAGGGACACTCTTAATCCTTCGCGCCGTAAGAGAAAGAGTGTACATATTTCGGGCATTTTATAAACAAGAGTACCTGACACTCTGGTATAACCTAATGATTATATATATATATATACCTACATATGTACTGTATGAAAATCATAAGTACCTATCTTCGTATATACGCGCGCGTAATGTCTTATTTGTTCGGCACGTCAAGAAGACTTTCTCATTGGCCGTGGCTTCATTAGCGCTTTTTTATCTTCGCTTCTAGAGTAAATTATACGAATATATATATATATACACATACATGAGTATATGTAGGATTCATAGTGCCTATACGTAGCTCCACGCAAGATCTGAATAGCTGAAGAGGTTTCAGTCATAGTAACTTTCGTCGTTTGGAGACTGTTAAATCAAGCTAAGTACTTGTCTCCCAAGAATAGATACTGAATAGAAATAGAAAAAGAGTCATTGGAATATTTTGGAATTTTTGAAATTTTCATTAAAAAAAAACAGCATCGACGTCACCGATAAAGTTTTGCAAGGGTTTCAAGATAAATGTTGATTGGACAATCGGTCTGGTGACAATAGTGAAAATAAATTTACGAAATGTTAAAAAAAATTATCAGAATGCATAATCGTTGTAAATTCTGCATGCACTGTGTGCGGGGACATTATACAGTCGCAGTGAGTAATGTCCACGTGTGTAGGCTTGCCCATTACGTTTGTCATGCCAGGTTTTATTGTCGTTACGTATAGCCATCGTAACGATAGAAATCATTGAATGGGAGTAGCGAAGCACGTGGTAACAAGGTACCATTTCGAAATGACGGAATAAAGTTTGGTACGCGATCAGGATGTAGCGTAAGCGCGAAAAAGAAAAGCCAGAAGGAATTAAAAGTAGAGAAAAGGGAGAGAAAGAGAGAGAGAGAGAGAGAGAGAGAGAGAGAGAGAGAGAGAGAGAGAGAGAGAGGGAGAGAGGGAGAGAGAGAGAGGGAGAATGCCATAACATGACAGCAAGAGAGAAAAGAATGCTGACGTAGAGTGACGGCGCGCCTAGAGCAAAATGTCTTGAACGACTAGTTCAATTTATCCCTTTTTTTTTAATACTCCCCACCATTTTTCTTCTGCCATATATATATATTTTTTTTTCTAGAGAAGATTCAGCCCCGTAATAGGGAAGGGTGCCCAGGGGGTTCTGTCCACCCTTTGTATCGCTGAGCAATCACGACCTACCCCACATACGACTCGAATGTGAATATACTCTTCTCTCGGTGCGGACGTCATTTTGCGCTCTGTGGGGTTGTAAATGCGTCCGCGATGACTGCAGTACCCCCGGAATGACTGATGAACTGCAACAACCTTTCTTCGGCCTTATAGGTCTACGTACAGGCAGTTCCAATTTGCGCGGCACGCCGCGTGAGCACGAGCCTGTTTAGATATGTAGATATGTACCTGATATGTGATATATATGTGGGTATATATATATATACACACCTTGTACATAAGAGATTCACTATATAGCTTCTAGACTCTGGTTCAGAGTCGGACTTAATCATTACTGAACGATCCTGTAGACTCGATAAGCCTTACCTGATATAGTAATGTATATAGGTATACCTGCCTTTGGATTTATACAGAGACACGGCTGACTCCTGCCGATCGTGAGATCTTGGCGCACATCGGAATAAACTAGAAATCTATCAAATTCTCTGCGCGGCATCAGAAACGACGCAAAACCAGTTTGGTCGGTTCGAATGACCGGGTTGGTTGGTTTGTGCCAAGCTGAACCACCAACCTGAACCACCAGGATCACTCTGGCAATCTAGTACGGTAGGAGGGAGCACTGACTGCCTAGGGAATAGATACTCACCTACCTCACTGCCTCCTGGAGTATATGGGCTATTTGTTGGCGTCTAAAGGCACGCGAGCGTGTCCAAGTAGCATTGGAAATCATTCAGGAGACTGTTGCATTGCTGGTGCATTGCTGCAGTTTTACGATTCAGCATTGCATCCCATTGGTATACCGTATACGTTGTCGCGCCTTCTGATTAGGACTGGTAAAAAATTGTCAACCGTTTCATGGGGATGAAAACGTTAAACCGGTTTCCGTGGATGGGCATAGGATTATTTTTGTATGGAAAATTTTTGGTAAATTTTTTCGAATTTTAGGTATAACCTGTTTAACTGGTTCGTTGCACCTGGCCAGTAGAATTTTTTGTATTATTCTTGTCGTAGGTCGGACGCTGCCAGTCATTTACTTCTTTTTCTTCGGTTTCCACTGTGTGCTTCTGACTCCTCTTATTCTTCTTATGTTACGGGATGCATCGAGTTACGGTGCGACGCACGAGAGGAATCGCCATTGCTTCATGGCTATACGGGACATCTTTTCTTGGCGGTATCTCTCATCCACGTCCTTTTGATAGAAGACAAGATTATCATTGGCGTGACGTAGTCATGTTATATTCGTATACAGACGCCATCTTTATTATCCGTGAGATAATCGTCGCGAATTAAAGATTGTGTCCAGGCGTGCTCGTTTACTCTTGGTGGGAGCATCGATATATCGCCCGTTAACTGCAACGAGACTTGAGAGTACGTATGCGAAAAAAAATGGTAAAATTACGTAAACATCCTGCAACGGTGATTACCACACTGACGGCGTCGCATTCACCTTTTATTCAAAGGATCTAAAATGAGCGCATTTACGTCGCTGCGTCTTGTCTATTTACCTGGCAGCGCGTCAGAAATTTCCATTTTATTAGGCGTGGAAAAGAAGCTTGTGTATGGAGCAAGGAAAAAGGAGAGAAAGAGTAAAAAAAGAGAGAAGCAAGGAAAAAAGGTCTGGGGGTCTGATACGTCAGGGCTTGACTGCAGGGATCATCTCTGCAGATTATGAATCCGTCACCATTTTGAATTTAGCCATTGAGGAGTCACCATTTTTCGTCATCCGGCCACCGGGCCGAATATTCTAATCGTCCCGATTCTCCACGGGCGGTTCACGCCCGGAACGGAACGCTTAGAAAGGGGACCCGTACGCGCGTTCTCATTGGCCGCCTAAATCCACGGCCATGTTTAGTCGCTTGGGCCCCTCCTGTTTAGAAGGGTGTGACGTCACGACGCTCGGAAACCGAGGCCATGCGTCCCGAAGCGACGCTCGGATTCTTGAAAACGCTCCTAGACTCTAAACGCGGTGGTGTACGTCGACTGTAGTAAAAACAAAAACTCTGTTGCGTCGTAGTATGCGAGATAATTAATTATTTAAAAAAATGTCAAAAAAAAAAGAAAAATATCTTTTCCACCTCATTCTACATCAGTGGCTGTTAAAGACTCAGTTAACTCCATTCGCGTTTAACCGCAAGGCGCTAAAATATTACATAGACCCAAAGTTATGTAGTGTTTAGCAATTCACAAAGAATGCTTAGTAGCCGGCGATATCACGAAGTAACAAAGTACCGGGCTACGATGTTCGATATAGGTAACGCGAAGGCAAAGATGAATTTATTTATGGTTGCTCGCGCACATAGTATGAATAATACATAGAGCTCCCACCTTTAATCGAAATCGTTGCAACCTCCACCTTCGATCGAGTAGGTTAAAGGTGTCTGTCGTCTAGAACGTCGTAGGTACAAAAACAAGCATATAAGGGGGGAACCATTTTAACGCCTCGTCTGTCGGTGCAAGGCTGGGATGACCAAGATTGAGATGGCATACGTAATACGGTATACTGTGATTGGTTAAGGCCGGTTCCTAAGACACGAATATTACAACAGCAACGCTTGGATCCGCAGGATTGAAAATAATGAGAACGCTCGTTTTCGGAGGCTTCGATTGGCCGGGAGGATATGGTGGGGATGTGGATTGGGATCGGATTGGACTCCACATGGCTTACGAGACTGGAATCGGCAGCGCGTAGCTTCTAAACCGGTCGTTGTAAAAACACGGCCTTCGACGAGGCGGCCATTTTAGAACATTCTAACTATTTGACGGTCACGCGGCCTCGTCGGGTAGCCTAATAAGTGGCCGTTAATCTATTATTCATTACAGTGAGATATACCGTCTTGTGGGACATGCAAAGCGAACTGGTATACGCAGGTACCAAACGATTCTAATGCTTGGACATGTTAATACGTTAATAATATTTATATACAAGGTGCATGAAATATTCGTCAATCTAATCTTTACTCAGCGACTATACTTTCAAGTACGATCTAATGCATTCATCCATTGATAGTACAGTGCATATCATGTAAAAATTAGAAAAAAATAATTAACTTCATTTTTAAAAAAATTATAACAAAGCATAGCTTATCGTAAGATAAGGATTTGTAAATGGTATTAGGAAAGCACGATAGATTAGACTAGTGTCTAAATATTCGACACGCCTCTTCCGGGGTGTTACTTCCAAGAGGAAGATCTGGCCGAGCGGATCGGACTCAAGTATTTGGTAGAGACCGGTGTACTTAACAGCACTCACTTCGACTTTAATGACTTCACGGAATGGCTCCGCCCCTGACGTTCCTGGCTTCACTCGAAAACAGCTAAAGCCTCGCCCGTTCCCAAGTTATAATAGATAACTAACCTAACCTATAAGTACAGGTATGAATAAGGTACTCATCGTGCCGATTTTCCCGGCTGGCTTTTTGCACTTTTTCTTGCTGGTTACGAAACCGGTATTCGACCCTGGCTCGAGTTTAGTTTGACAGAGGATCGAAAACGAGATGAAGACGAAGAAGAAGAGGAACCTGGTACTGGACGATCTTGCCGTGGGATTCGTTCACGACACCCTTTGATACACTTAACCATGAGGCATGGAATCGTGGGTCGAATCGATACAGCATCCCTGAAGAGATCGCTAGATGGCAACGGGCACTAGAGAGCCTGGTTTTTATCACGATCTTATACCGGTCGGCCGTTTCGCGGAATCGCGGAATCCGCCGCGAGCGCACTAAATGGCACCGCCTGAAATATCTGATTTAATTACATCGATTCTAGGAGACAAAGATCAATACGAATACCTGCCGGCTTCTTAATTGCCGTTAGGTCGCGCCTAGGACCTTGCTTTCTTCGGAAATAGTTACTTCATTCCTGTTGCAAATGCTGATTTCAATTACCCGGTACTCTAATATGTATATTTTGTAATTGAAAAAAAAATTTTTTTAATATATTTGTACCAGATTAAAATTGTAGAAATAAATTTCTGACAATAGTAGCTATATGAAATCAGCATTGAACTCATAGTAATAAATCATCGAGATTGTTTATTACGCGATATTCTAATTAAATCAATCGAGCCTCGACAGTTTTATATAATCTATGCAATTATACATTTTATTGCTCTCACTATAGCTTAGTTAATATTCAACTTCACGTATGTTACGTCTACCTAAGTGTGACCGTGGTGGGGAAGCCTGCATCAGCAGTCCCTTCCAAATGTCCACATCGGTATACAAGAGCTTGGATAAGACCAGCCGAAGGAAAGAAATAACGAAGGAGCTAGTGAGTCGCAGTATTTGGGACAAGGTCAGAGGCCCTGCGCACCCAAGCCGAGTGAGCCAAGACACTGAGTTGCACGGAGCTGCAAAACTGCACTTTCACTTCGACTTGCAGTGTGCATTTGCGAATTGTAACTCCGTTGCTCTCCGTGCTGCTTCTTGGTGCCCGATGATCTTCGGTGTAGGAAGAAGATGAAGGGAAAGTAATAACGGGAGAATACTAGGGTCTGGGAATAAAGTAAAAGAAAAAAAAGATGGTTGGTTTTACAGAAAAACGAAATTTTGTTTGATACTGCATTTTTTGGATCATTTATAATTGCATAACGAGTCGTGGGAGACTTTGAAAATTGGATTGAATGCATTACATATGGAAATGCATGTGTGTATATATATATATATGTATGCACTTGTACGTACGTATATGTAATTAAGAAGCGGTCGTTGCATATTCTGCATTTACGGCGCGTTTGCATATATCGACGGCTATAAATGATACACTCGGCTATAATGCATTCTAAAATACGATACTGTCTTTATATTAACTTTTGTATGCGTGTGGGTATAGTGGCGATGCAGTTATTGATTTTAAGGATGGATATGCATAAAAGATTATTGCGAATGAGGAGCGATAAATTTTTGGAGTTGGATTGAATTCGCGATTATGAGACAAGAATCGAATGATTGATATGATGATTTTGAATAATGATAAATCAAGAGCAGGAAAAATAAATAGTTTAAAGTGCACAGTGTGAACTTAGTGGGTCGGAAGAACGAGCGAAAAATGGCGATGATATCGCGCGACGAGCGACGAGCGACCGGCGACAATGGGCATTGAAAACAGAAAATAAGACCATTGTTCGGTGCTTTTCAAAATCAATATTTGCAAATATCGGCAGAACGGTTCGATTTCACGCGAAGATTAAAAGTAAAGGAGAACGTCCTCATCCACGGCCAATTCAGCCTCTGCCATTGTCATTGTCAGGAGTCATTCGTTGATGTCTAGTCAATATATATAGACTGGACTATATATATATCATATATATATACATATAACTGAACTTTATAATAGAAAACAAAGAAGAAAAAGACAAAGTAAATTTTCATTACGCGTTCCACTAAGGCAATTCATATATTCAGTTTTGAGTTTCCCAATAGACATTTTTTTTAACCTGAACATCTCATCGTCCAACTATACGTATATTCTCTTCTACTAGTATCAATCGCATACAGCACTATGCATTAGATACACGTTAGAAATACTTTGTCGTACATACTCGGTTCGGCAGTGTATATAAACGTTAGAGGGTACATATAGGTGCATAAGGGGAACGCGACGTAGACCGAGGGAGTTATTTCAGCTTGGAGGCCGCCCGGTTCCCAAGTCGCATTAGAACGCTGAAAGATTATTACTTAGCCAGTCTCACGATCCTCAGGCATCCATAATAATCGCCGGCGACGATTTATGCCGAAGAATTATCCGGCACGAAATCAATTCTTCGATCTCGATCGGGAAGAAAAACATTTAACGCAGAAGCCGGTCGACCGAGGATCGAAGGTCGCCAGTGCCTGAGGCTAAATAGTTTCCTCGTTTCCTTAAAATCCTAACGCACTAGCCAGTATAATAGATCGCGAGAATAGATCGAATAGATATATTTTCCGGGTACGGACGATAAATATAATTCAAGGATCGATCTAATTTTTCTGGATCTTTAATTTCTTTTTTCCATAGGATCTCAAAAATAAAAGCGTATCTCATTTCGCGGAGCACTGTTTCCAGTTTGCAAATATACGGAATTTCGAAAGTTTTTCTCAAGTCAGATCGACGGACGTCGCGACGCCTTACGTCGTCTTCGTAAAAGTCGCCCGTGTCAGTGACGTACCCGTCTCAACATGTCGAGCAGTTTGTGCCACTGACTGGCCAGTGCGTTTCTAGGACAGCCAGTTTTTCATGCATTTTCGCGATACTTAACGCGCCAAACCTAACCTAACCTAACCTCGCCTAACCTTCTTTCTTGCCTTCGTTGAAAATTGCAATTTGATCGATAGACGCGCATCGCAATCATCCATTCCATCGCCCATAAACATATTCAAATCCCACGGCATCCTTGAACCTTGTATCATTTACTGCAACCCACAATTATTCCAAAATTGAACAAAGACCAGATCAACCCAATTTTTCTTTTTTTTTACTCGTGAAATATCGTCCATCTCAAAGGACAAGGAAGTGCCTGTTATTTGTACTTTGGCATTCGAACCGAATGTTTTTACGGTCTCACATAAGGTACCTCCATATATTTTTTTCTCTTCTCCCCTCCACCAATGTTTTTTGTTGTTACAAACGCTGATACCAATATTTTCAATACTATAGTGTTCGCGTAGCTGCTGTATATATATATATAATATATAGATATACAGATGTATACACACTGGGTACAGAAGCACGAGTATGTGGCACAAGGCCGGCATTAGCATCTCTACCGGTATACCCCCTACCATTCCGCGTCACGGCACAACTCTATCCGCAGAAACCTGTATTCCGGTTATCTTGCGCCGGGAACAGAGCCGTCGCCATCCTGGCGGGGCAAAAGACCTCGTCGTCTACACCAAGCCAAAATCATTCCGGATGAAGACCTCAGTGTGGTCTCTCACGGCGACCCTTCCGCTTCTCGATTGAGTATCTAACTTAACCTATACTCAATTTTATGCAGTAACATTTCTAACGGCTCAATGACTTCTTGACCACTTCAACCATCCGATCCAACAAGTATTTGATTAAAGATGCGATGCATCCGATGCAATTCTATAGCCTAGCGGCACGAGCATCGCATTTTCTCGCTGAGCTATTTTACAGTTCCCTTGAGGACTACACTTGACGGGCCAACAGAAAGATCTTTTTAACAGCCAATAAAGATCCAGATCGAGTGGGAGTTCCTTCGAATCCCGTACCAGTTCCACCATTTTGTATCGCGCCTAATGGTTGTCGCCTTTTTTTGTTCTTTCACGAAATCACTGAAAGTTTATTATATACCTGCATCGTATATGCAGGTGTGCATACGTTGCAGTTTGTACTCTATTTAAGATTGATACTACCGTTTAACTAGTAATTAGATAACTGTTAAATAGTTTAGTCCTTGACGGAAGTCTATATACTATCTACGCGCTATTATGGTTGACTCCTGATGCATATAGGTAGCTATTCGATGTGTTCCATATGATCTTCAATGGCAATGGGAAAAGTCGTGTGAGTAATGGGGCATGCGTGGCACGTTAACCTGGATGAATGCTTCGACGAAGAAGACTCCAGCGAACTCCTGGTGCCTCTTCTGGGATTAGCGTGTAGTCGAGAATTGGTGAGATTCTAGTACGAGTTTCACCCTCTTAATCCTCGGTATAGTCTATGACCAAAGTCTTTCGTTGCTTGAGCAAATGATAGTTTCGCGAGATGGAAAACAAAATGTGATTCAAGTGATGAATTGTGGGATATATCTATTGTGAAAAATTTTTTGATCGAGTAATATTTCGTGATTGCTATTTTACATGTGCTTTTGTATGTGACTGATAAGCGAGGTAATTTGGAGAAAGAAATTAAATGATCATTTCTAACGCTAAACTCAATGCTACATGACGGGGACTCTTGAATTCGACGAGATTTATACTCTCGAGGTCATTCACCTCAGTCTCTCGTATCAGACGATTACGACATCCCGCCAGTTTAGATAAACAGAATTTTAAGGCCCGGAAACCACGAGCTCGTACGTGCTCGCACACATGTCAAATATAGGTATATGCACTCTAGATTAAATGTTTCATCGGGAAGATTGGAAAGTCGATAGCAAAAATAAATCACAGATCGCGCGTAAAATTACTTATTACCCGAAATCGAATTTGTAATTCATATATATGTATATATATATAAGTCACTATAAATTTGAAAAAAAATTCATTTTCCTATAAATAATATACCAAATGCGCCATAGATCACACTCATACTATAGTGTACTGCTGTTTTTTTTTTACGAAATATAGGTCCAAAATGGAGATATTAATCAAATTCAAAATGGAACCCAAATCCAATCCTTAAATAATTTACTATCTGGGTTTATTGATGATAAATTTCCCTAAGCGTGGTTCAGGTTGTCGCAAGAATTCTATGCCATTTCAATCGACGATCGATACTAAGGGAGGTCAAGCAAATCCAGGAGGTCAAGCAAATCCCGGAGGTCAAGAAGCTGAGACGGTAGCTATTTGACTGTCGAAAATTCACGTAAAATTGCTCACTGTTGGACTGTGCACGCGAACTGTGAATTAAGGGAATGACCTCGTGTCATATGTGATTTTTCAAATTATTATTATTATTGCTGGAGCGACATACGTCATACGAAATTATTTCAATATGTACGGCGGGGTCATCCTTACGGTACTTAGTGGACACTGACCATGCAGCTTTTCAATCTTGTATGGAATTCAATTAATCAGGTCGTCGCAGACGACATGTGGGACGCGTCGTTGATACGAAATTAATTCGCTCCAAAATACGTTCTTATCAGCACCACGTGGGACCTTGGCTTTATACGATAGCAGCTGTGTTTTGGCGGTAGCGTCGATGACGAAACGATACAGGATCATTCAGAAAGCTTTGGCTTTATCGTGATCTTTATGGAGATTTGATTACTCTGTTAAATTAAATCACTTGAATTATTGATAGGATATTTTTTTGTATTTCGTTTTTTTTTTTCATTTTTACCAACACGACTTGATTGATTGGATATTGTTTTTCATACTGTAGATATCAATACAATCATTTACCTAAATATACAATAAAAACTATTAATCACGGATATAAAGCATTCTGACAATATAATATAAAATTTTGTATAACAAATTTTTATTTTTGAAAATTCAACACTTCCAAATACAAAATATCTATCTTCTCTGTTATAATTTTCAATCTCTTTTGATACCCATGTAAACACTCCATTAAAGATCCTACTCCATTAAGGATCTACAAATAATTACCACATAAAAAACACATTCTAACGAATTCCAAAAAATGTCGAATTATATTTCTCTGTTAAATTTTCACGATCCACGTGTATTCCGAAAGACACGTACACGCCGACGCCGCTATTGGAGGATTCCGCAGGGCGTGTGGGCCCGGCGTCAAATTGGCTTTGGTCGATGCTGTATCGTCGGTGTGAGGTAGGTTAGGGAATCGTTGAATGTTATCTGAACGTACGGTGCGCGTAGACGGCCAGTACGGAACAACATGTTGACCGAGTCAGCGAAACAGACACTTTTAAGTAAAGCGGGCAAATTGGTTTCGCAAGAAATATTTTAATTTCAAGTATAAGTACATAAGACGGTACGATCATGCGTATTAATTGTTGCCTTAATGAATATGCATACGTTACGTTACCACCAAGATAGTCATTGGCGTTGTGGATGATTTAACGAAGAAAAAAAAAAGAGTGTCCGTGACGAGTGTCCAGTGTGAAATTGTGGTACAACGTGTTCCATCGCAATTCGCCATTTTGATCGAAAAGGAGGATCAAAAGGATAACAGAGAGAAAGAAGGGTAAGCGCCATTGTCAATATCACTATAGATATTAATACCACTATAGACGCTGTGCATCCGTATAAAAAAGAGAAAACAACGAATGACGTAATGAAAAATTGAAAAAGAAAGAAATAAGGTTAAAGTAGGAATATTAGAAAACGGTCCATGCCTTCCTTCAGCGGAGGATCATTGATCTCCGAACACTGAGTGGATACTCAATTTTTGTATTGATGTTTGCATATCCGTCATAGCCAGTATACCTAACGTTATACGTAGCGCAGTGCAGCGCATCGTAGCACGATTTGCTCAAGTGCAAATACAGAGGGTTCCTACGTTCTTAGTATACATATTGGGGTAGGTCGGCTACGGAGGACAGAGTACGCTTTGTTTGTCAGGAGTGCTTCGAGCACGTAATCATGCCGGCAAAGCATTCCTCTCTCCCTCAGTTTTATTTCTCGATCCCTATCCCTTTTTTTATCCCTCTTCATCCCCCTTTTATCCCTTACAGCATTCCTCTTTAACCCATCCCACCGATATACCTTCTTTCTCAGACTCCTCTCTCCCTCTCTTTCCCTATGCCGGTATATCCCAGCCAAATTGCATCTGGGCCGTTTCGCAAATCGAGTCTCGATCGAGCCGTATTGATGATTCACGACACCTTCCGGCCCTTGACGACAAACATCGCGAATTCGAAGAAAAGTCTTATCGCTTCTGTTATTTACTATTCCTGCTTGTTCTTGGTCGCAGTAAAAGTGACAGTAATAAAAATGGCAGTTACAGAGTAAAACCACTACCGGTACTACTGGTAGTAACAGTATTCAGTATTACCAACCCTCCTAAAAGACTTTTGAAGTACAGCCAAGAACAAATGATAGTAAAAAAAAATAATAAATAAATAAGATCCGAAAAAAAATATAGGTATACATATATAAACATTTTTATTATTACTGGTACACTCTTTGGAATGATTTCATCGTAACTTGAAATAACGAATACCCGGTATATAGGCTGGTTTGCTGGCCTGATACCTATATGAAGTGCGCGCCATTGAAACTCACCGAGGCGAGTGAGGTGCGCCCGTATTTTCGGCTGACCGTGGCCCTGCCCTCTCTCTGGATATATATATCTCTCTCAGTCTCTCTCGCTTACTGACTCACTCGCTGACTCACTCCCTCGGCCGCTCTTGCAGCCGTGGCCACTTTGTGTGCCACTCGGTGCATTCTGCCCTCTCAGTCCACGAATGGAGGCTGAGCCAGAGAGAGAGAGAGAGAGAGAGAGAGAGAGAGAGAGAGAGAGAGAGAGAGAGAGAGAGAGAGAGAGAGAGAGAGAG